>MU614531.1:0-100150 GCA_025201725.1 Chytriomyces sp. MP71 | reverse complement strand
CATTCTTTTTTTTCCACTTTGCTGTCTAAAACCTTGTGCATGATATCATTATGTTGGGATGGAAGGGGACAAAGAAGCATGAGAGCATGTTCAGGTAGCAGTGACGAGGCTGCAACACCAATTCTCGAATGATATGAAATACTGAGGAAGGGCATGCACTGTCTGGAAGCAGAACGAATTACTTTTCCCGAGCACCATCTTGGACATGCTTCAATAAACGCGTGATTCTTGAAAACCGGGCTGTTTTGTCTGCAATCAAAACTGTTGTCCACTGGAAAGGTTTCGGGAAACAAAGAACTCGCTTTACTTATTGAATTGGGCTCTGACGCACATTTTGGAATCTCAGAAAAGCTGTCTTGCGCCAGGCGGCTCGTTTGAGAGGGTGGGCCTCAGTGCAAGTGTAATGAAGGAGACACGCACGCAGAGCGGACGTTTCAACAACGGTGTGCGAATGGTGATGAATAATTCTGTGATATAGGGGTTGTGGAAGTTCGAAAGGGGCTTGTTTCCAAGTACGATGGCGGCGTTGCCGATTACGTGGCGGTCATGAAAAGGGGAAGCGTGAAGAGTGGCCTCCCGTCCCTGTCATAAAGGTGTACGATCTTCTTTTCTCCGTCAAGGCGGCGTCTTTTGCTAAATATGTTAATATGCTCTGACAATCATTTTCGCAGATGCTTTTTCTACGCCTCTTCTTCCCTGTGCGACTACAAAAAACGGAAAGGGTTCTTTTGTGTATCTCGCTGTTTACGCTGAAGCAACCTACTCGTGATGGTCGGTGACTCCTGCCCTTTCTTTCTTTCTTTTTTTTTGAGACCATATTTTGTCCCCCCTCACATCGATACCCCTGCAGTCCATGGCACCGGCCAAATCGAAAGTAGCGACGCCAGTCAAGGGTGCATCCAAGGGCACCAAACCAGCCGCATCGAGCGCGGCCAAAAAGGGCGGCAAGTTAAAGCCTTCAACTCCAACAGACGGCACTTCGTTGAAGGCGCGCAAGTTTGACCCGTTATTGATCGGGACGATCGAGGACAGCGAAGACGAAGCGCAGACGTACGGTGACGTTCTAGCTGCGTTTGGTGCGGACGAGGACGACGACGACGCGGCATCCGACGCTAAAAATGCCAAGAAGAAGGCACCATCAACGAAGCCCGACGCTGGCGTCAACCCGGAATTCACCTTTGAGCTCACGGGCGGTGACCTCGACTTAAGTAGCGGCGGCGGTGGTGGCGGCGTTCGCAGCTACTGGGACTTCAAAAGCGTGAAGGCTGCTGTCAAGGCCGCGTCGCGTGCCACGGAGGTGGCCGCGGAAATGAGCGGTGCCGCCATTGACGGCATGATTGCCCGCAAGCGTGAGGAGATCAAGCAGCGCAAGCGGCAGGGACTTGCATCGCATGCCGGGCCAGAGGCTCCCACAAAGCGGGCGCGCTCTGAAAAGGAGAGCGATAGCAACGCGGTCGATGCGGACACAGAGCCGGAAGTAGAGGATGGGGGAGAGGTGCGCATGGATGCCAACGGAAACTTTATCTTTGACGAGGAGGATGACGGTGCAGATGTTTTGGACAGTGATGAACGCAACGATGCAGTTGAGGATGAGGACGACGATGAAAACAAGGAAGATGGAAAACTGGATCAGGACCTTATAATGGAGGAGGATTCTGAGGATGAATTAAGCGGCGAGGAAGATCAGGTGACGGTTGCTCCCAAGAAGACGCAAGAGCAGATTGCGGAGGAGGAAGAGGAGGAGGAGAGTGAGGATGAAACCAGCAAGATGGAGGATATTGTTAATGAAAAGGTGAGTCTGATTCGCTCGGGTCATTCTCTCGGGGTTTTCTTTTTTTCGTTCACCCATTGACACCAATTTTTTCTTCAGAGAAAGGCCGAGTTCTTCGCGCCTGAACCCGAAGCTGACGCCGCCGCTGAAGATGCTGGAAACGAAACGTTCACCAACTTCAGGCTATCTCGTCCCATCTTGAAGGCTATTTCCGACATGGGTTACTCTAAGCCAACTCCCATCCAAGTCCGGTCGATTCCTCTCTCCCTTCAAGCACACGATCTCTGTGTATCTGCTCAAACTGGTTCCGGAAAGACTCTTGCTTTCCTGGTTCCGATTATTGAACGTCTCCTCTTTCGTCCCAAGGCCGTCGCCACAAGTCGTGTCCTGGTTCTAGTGCCTACGCGTGAGCTGGGTGTCCAGTGTCACTCAGTAGCTCTTAAGCTCTCTAAGTACACGGACATTAGCTGGAGTCTCTGTGTGGGAGGTCTCAGCAACAAGGTTCAAGAAGCTGAGCTGAAGAAACGCCCCGACGGAATCATCGCCACCCCCGGTCGTCTCATTGACCACTTGCACAACTCGCAAGGCTTCTCACTCGATGGAATCGAAATCCTCGTGATTGACGAGGCAGACCGTATCCTCGAAGACGGATTCTCTGACGAACTGGACGAGATCATCAAAGCCACCCCCAAGAACCGGCAGTCTATGCTTTTTTCGGCTACTATGACGGACAAGATTGATGACCTCACGAAGCTGTCACTGACGCGACCTGTTCGGCTTTTTGTGAACAAAGCGACCTCGCTCACTTCGCGGTTGACGCAGGAGTTCGTGCGTGTGCGTGCGCACAAGGAGGAGTCTAAGCCGGCCATGCTTTTGGCATTGTGTTCCAGGACATATAAAGAGGAGGTAGTTGTGTTCTTCAGGAGTAAGGCTGCAGCGCATTACATGAAAGTGATGTTTGGGCTGTGTGGCCTGAATGCCGCTGAATTGCATGGTAACTTGACGCAACTTCAGGTTTGTGTTTTGCCTGCCACTTGCGCGATTCCCCCTTTCCCCCCCTGCGCTGCCACGATGATCAAAACATTACAGACCTGTTCCGAACTAAAACATGTTGGACATCAATGATTGCCTTTTTATCTGAGCTTCCTTTCTCTCCTCCTCCTTTTCCTCCGAAAGGAAATGCCTCGAATTCTAACTTCATTTGTAACAACAGGTGATTATCAGCTGCGCCCAACACTCGCTCTTTCTCTCTCTCATACCCCTGCTTGTTGTGATGATCAAAACATTACAGACCTGTACCGAAAAATTATGTTGGACAACGATGATTGCCTTTTATATCTGAACTCTCCAGACTTCCTTTCCTCAAATTTACGCTTTCTGTGGACGCGTCACTAACTCTCCTCTTACATACAGGTAATTATCAACGCGTTTGTCCCGCCAGCAAATACCCCTGCTCTTTATGATTATGATGATCAAAACATTACAGACCTGTACCGAAACAACATATGTTGGACGACGATGATTGCCTTTTTATCTGAACTTGTCTCCCCGCACTGCCCTCTCTTATTTTTTATCTACAGCAGGTTTTTAATCTATATTGTCACAAACAGCGTCTGGAATCCCTGGAATCGTTCCGAGACAAGAAAGCCTCCTTCCTCCTTTGCACAGACCTCGCTTCGCGTGGTCTCGATATCCCTGGCATCAAAACCGTCATCAACTACGACATGCCCAAGTCTTACGCTACGTACATCCACCGTTGTGGGCGTACTGCGCGTGCGAACCAATCAGGTGTTGCCGTATCCTTTGTAAGCGAGGCGGATCGCGCCGTGCTCAAGCTTGCGCTCAAAGCAAGCACGGATGAAGTGCAGCATCGTGTGATTCCAAGCAAAGTCGTGTCGCGGTTTGAGGTGAAGGCGGGAGAACTAAGGGGTGCTGCTGCGGAAGTGCTGCAGGAAGAGAAGAGGGAGAAGGAGCTGCGGGGTATGGAAATGAAAGTGCAGAAGATGGAGAATATGGTAAACTTTGCGGATGAAATTAAGGGCCGACCCAAGAAGAGTTGGTTTCAGACGTCGGAGGACAAGGAGAAATCGAAGCGTGAGTCTAAGAGTTTTGTCTCAAATTTAGACTGACTCTGCTTGGTTGTTTCAGAGCTTGGCAAGGAGAAGCACATGGCTGACATGGGTCTTACGAACAAGGCTGTTGAAGTGGATACCAGGGTGAGTTTCTGTGTGCCTCTTGTCTCTCCGACCCCCCCGAGCTGGAATGATGATCAAACATCTCAGACCTGTACCGAATGACACATGTCGGATAAACAGATTATTGCCTATTTGAAACTGACCACTCCTCGTCGTCGTTCCCTTCTCCTCCCATTATCCTTGATTACTTCTCTAATCAACCGACCCTTCTTGTTTTAGCCACCCATCAAGCGAGGAAAGTTTGATGGTCTTTCCCGACACAAGAAGCGTCTCAAGATGTCTCGTCAAGAAGACAAGAAGGAGCTCGCGGCGCAGAGCGTGTCTGCTCGCAACGCCAAGAAGGCGGCCCGGCCGTCAAAGATCACGACGATTGCCGACCCGTCCAAGGCTAGCAGTCGGCCGGGTGGCGGCGGTGTTGTGGCCAAGAAAAAGAGCGCGTTCTCAGAGGAGCGGTCGGGTGTGCGTGGCAAGAAACGGGTTGCGAAGGAGGGCGATGCGTTCAAGACCGCTGTGGCGCCCAAGAGTGGGGGTGGAGTCAAGAAGAAGAAGGCGAAGGGTTCAAACAAGGCGTTCAAAAGTCTCGGAAAGCACAAGCGTAGAAAGTAGTCTACCATTCTTTTTATTTCAGTGATAAAAGTTGGTGATCCATCTCATTTCTGGCCACTGGAAGTCCACACAGTTTTCTTTCCCCGTAATTCCCAAAATGGTAACACTTGGACCCCGCACAACTGCCGATGAAGTGGCTGCACTGTACGGTCAAGACCTCCCGCAGAAGACAATTATAGTGACAGGCGCTAACGGCGGTATTGGAAGAGAGGCAGCCCGCGTCCTGGTCCGCCACGGCGCACGGGTCATACTCGCCTGCCGCAACCTGACGGCCGCCAACGAGGCAGTGGCCGCATTCAAGGTGGAGGGATCCGCCGGCCAGGCGATTGCTATGAAGCTCGATCTGAGTGATTTTGGCTCAGTGCATGCGTTTGTCCAGGAGTTTGAGGCGACAGGGTGGCCGTTGCACATTCTGATCAACAATGCCGGGATCATGGCGTTGCCAGAGCTTACCTTGTCGAAGGAAGGGACCGAGTTGCAGTTGAGTGTTTTAAGGAATGAGGACCTGCGATGAGGTACTAATTACAGTCCCTCCCTTTCACAGGTTCCAGACGAATCACTTGGGTCACTTCCTGCTTGCCAACTTGCTCGCGCCCATTTTGATCAAATCTGCGCCGTCGCGTATCGTTTCCGTGAGCTCCATTGCGCATAGACGTAGTGGCATCCGCTTCAACGACCTCAACTTCTCGGAGGGATACGACAAGTGGACAGCCTACGGCCAGGCTAAGACGGCCAACATTCTGTTCGCGATCCACGCCAACAAGTTGCTCTCTTCAAAAGGAGTGGAGGTGTTCTCCCTTCACCCGGGTGGCATCATGACTGACCTTCAAGAGCACTTGCCCAAAGAGGAACAGATTGCCATGGGCTGGATCACTCCGGAAGGTGTTTTGCATAGTATGTTCAAGACGATTCCGCAAGGAGCGAGTACCCACTTGGTAGCTGCCCTGTCTCCTGAGTTGAAGGGGCACGGTGGCGCGTATATGGAAGATTGTGTTATCACGGAGACTACCACGCCAGAGTCTAAGGACCCCGTTGCTGCCAAGATGCTGTGGGCCTTGAGCGAGGAGAAGGTTGGCCACCAGTTTGCGTATTAAGAATTTTCTTCCTTTCTAAGTGCTTCTTGTCTGACGAAGTGCCAATGATTGCAAAAGAAAATCGAACTTTATAGGAAATGGCTTACGTTCAGATCCAGACGCTGACAGCGCAGCGGGACTGGCCTGGGCTCGTCGCTCTTTTGGAGGATCTCGAGGCTGCGCAGTTCCCCTCCTCGCCGCTGCCGTCGCATCCGCTTTCAGCGAGTGCGGAAGGGGGCGCGGCGGACGCGGACGTGGACATTGATGCGCCGCTGACGGCGCACGACGCCCGTGTGTACGCGCTGCTTCTCATTGCATTACTTCTCGTTGGGGACGGACCCGGTGCCAGGCTGCTTCACAGGTTACCGCTTGGCTTTCTAGTAAGGGTATTACAGGCATTAACACTAAGCGCAACAGACGCACGCCCTTCCACGTGCGTATGACCTCTTGGGAGCTCAATGCCATCGCTGATGTAAGTGCCACTCTGAGTGCATGGCCATATACCCCGCTTGGCCTCATAACCTCAAACTAAAACAACCCCTCCCACTAGGTCGCTGCCGCCCTCCACAAAAATGACACAGCCTCCGCTCTCACCCTCCTCGCTTCTTTCAACTCGCTTCCGACACTGCGCGCCCGCGCAATTCACGTTGAACCCGCACCCGCCACCACCATCCTCCTCGTCCCAGACGTCCCACCTGTCGCAGCCGCGCCCTCCGCTGGTGCCATTCTCGCGCACAACCTTGCCCCGCAAACTCAGCCTCGTGCATTCTCGCGCCTCGTGCGGCCGCTGTTGCCTTGCCTCGCTGACGCCATCGCGGAAACCGTCCTTCGCAGCGTCGCGCGTGCCTACACGGGCGTGCATATTACCAGCCTTGGGCGCATGTTGGCTGCTTCACCAGAGCAAATACGCGCCAAGGTCGAGGATGGGAGCTTGCACGCGGCGATGGGGGTTGAGTCTGTTTCCTTGGATGGAGATGTGCTTCATATTGTGAAGGGAACTAGGAGTGCTGCAGCTGGAGCTGGTGGATTGGCGGGCTCTGGACCTGGGTTGCAGCAGGTGCAAGATCTCGCAAAATACTTGATGCATTTGGAGAGGGAGATTTGATTCCATGCGTTGGTGGGACGTCCTCGTTCCAGTGGTAAGGCTGATTGATGCCTCTTTTCTGCTTCAGGATAAGGGAGCGTCTATCGTTTTGTCGAATCGCTCAAAAATATATCAACTCTCATTTATTGGGAAATATAGAATAACAACGGAGGGAAATGACAGGAAAGATGCAGCAAAAACAGAAGTGAGTAGTAGGCTCAAGCCTCATGAGATGCGATGGCTACTGCTGCAGCCTTCTGATACGATTCCTTGAGTTCATCTCGCAACTGATGAATTTCTGCAGCCTGACTTGCCACCATAGCATTTAATCGCGCCAAATCCTCCTTGTGCATTGCCTCCTGATTTACGAGTAGATCCCGACTCTTGCTCACTTCCGCAAACAGTCCCATCACCTGCGGTTGGATTTCGGTCATCAATTACCTGGCCCACGAAGGAAGGTTGGGCATACGTCGGCACCAACAACGACAGAACAAACCTGCATTTCAATCTGTTTCCGCATCGCATCAATAGTCATATCCTTATCCTTGATAATCTGGTCAAAACGCGCCTCTGCTTCCTCCTTCTCGGCCATGAGTTGCGCAACGGCCCCGTCTTTAGTCGCGAACGCGCCCATTCGCTGCTCCAGTTTTTCCACCGTCATCTCAGTCGTTTTGAGCTTGGCCGTCAGTTGCGCGATTTGCAGTGCGGGTGAGGATTCGCGTGTGGGTGACGATGCGGCGGGACCCTTTAAGTTTTGATTATTGGTGGGAGTTTGTTTATAAATCGGAGTGTTGGTGGGCTTGGTGGTGTGTGTGAGATGGGGAATGCATTGCGGGAGACACACGTGGATGAGGATCGGGGGGAATTCAAACCAACACCATCAACAAGGGGAACTTTGAGACACGCACATCTGAACCGGCAGTGGCAGCCACCAGCCTAGCCTCTAAAGCCAAAACCTGGTCTGTGAGGGAGAGGATGAGAGCATCCTTCTCAGCGGCCTGATTCGCGGCGTCCGATACGGCTTTGCGTTTCGCTGCGGGACTGAGAGCGTGGGAGGGGGCAAGGGAGCTCTTTGATCGCATGCCTGCGAGTGGCGGGCTGAGGGAGCCGGACGCACGAGGCGTTTGGTTGGCCGTGGTGGGCTGTGGGGGCCGGGCGGCTGCGCCAAGGGCAAGGGCTGACGCGGGTTTGCGGTGGGCGAGCGAGGATGAGAGACCAGAGCTCTTCTGACGGGATGCGAGTGAGGGCGGCGAGAGCGACGACGAGGAGGAGGAGGGCGTGGCTTTGGCGGTTGACTTGCTACGTGTGGACATGGACGGAGGCTTGGGCAGGCTCGATGCACCCTTGCCTCCGCTCGGCGATCCGTTCGATGCATGCACTGCATTCGACGGCGGCGGTGTCGGTAGCCGCGACTGTGCGGTCGCTCCAGGCGCCGTGACGAGCACCTCAACCGCTGCACTCATTGGAGCTTTCGAATGAACTTTTTGCCAAGGATTACAAAATTCATTCTCGTTCCAAGGCGAACAAACACAACAAATACGGTGGCTTTACTTGGTCTTTTTCCCTTTGCGTCCTGGACACCTGTTAAGAGCCAGATGTCGCTTCAACGAGTCCATTCGCGAGAACGACATTCGACACGTCACGCATTGCTGCGGATTCCGGCTTACCCATTCTTCTCCACCCTTTTTGCTTCCTTGGCTGGCCACACCTTTCCTTCCCTTTCGACGTCGAGAATGAAACGCGTCCGTATGCCGGTCGAGATCCACCTTCTTTTTGAACTTTCGCATGCAGACGGAACACGGAAACTTGAAGTTCCAAGTCTGTGAAAGTTGTGGCTCAAAACGTCGCTGTTGATGGTGGTTTGTTGAGCTTGAATCCACCCTCCTCCTGCTGCGAACCGTTCGAGGTGGCGACGTAACCACATCCGACGAGTTTTCATCATCAGTATCGTCCGCTGACTGACTACCTACCATATCCATATCACTGCCATTAGACAACGAGTCTCGATCCCAACCATCAACTCCCTCGCGCTCCCTTTCACTCACTTGACCTCTACTCTCCTTTTCTTTTTCTCCTTCTTCTTCTTCTTCCTCCTCCTCCTCTTCCTCCATTTCTCGCTCCTCCTTCTCCACTTCCCGCTCCTCTTCCTCCAAGTCCATATCGTCATCGCCAGAAAGAGACGACAAGTCGCTCCCCCCGTCTCCGGCATCCCCTCCCCTCTCGACAGCGTCATCCCACGACGCCGCCATCTGTGCCAACACCGCCGCCCGCTTCGCATCCCGAACGCGCGCCAAGACTCGCGCACACAGCGGGGCACGAATCGCAAGCATATGCGGGACGAAACTGCTCTCCTCTGCATCGCGCGCGCAACCCGCGGGTAATAGGCCGGAGATGGCCTCCTGTGGCCCTTCGCTCGTCGGGGGCGCGTGCCCGCCGAGCCATTCGGGGAAGAACTTGTGCGCCTGGGAGGAGGCTGCACAGGTGTTGGCGACGCGACGCCTTGTGGAAGAAGAGGCCGCGGTGTTTATCCGGCTCCTTTGAACGAAGATGAGCGTGTGTGGGGTGGAGGGGGCGGTCGACGGGTTCAAGTCGTCGCTGCGGGCGGAAGAGGCCAATGATTCCTGTAATGATTTTGAGTGTGTGTCGGTCGCTGATTAGATTGTTGAGCGGAGTGTCCGAGTGTGGGATGTGTTGGATGGGAAGCAACCCGTCGTCGGATCGTGCGGTACACACTCAACTGCAGAGGAGCCCCGAATCAAAGCACGAGAAACTCTGAACTTCGATGTAAGTGGCAATTCGCTGAATCGCGTCAAGTTTTTTGTATGTTGGATGGCGCGGAGCTGGATCGGCGTGACACAGTGCCTACCGTGTTCGAGCATAACACATGAGCTCCTGACGGCGATGAATACAAGAATGTACTAGGTACCAGTGGGTAGCTGTCGGTATGGCAGTTTGTGGGCTCGACGTCAACAGCAAGAGACTCCCATTGTTCTGGTTTCGATTAAAAAGATGCCATTCATGTTCCAGGGGTAGAGAAACAGAGACAGAAAGAGGTCAGGGATTCCGATGCGAACGAACGGCGGGACTCACGATGGGCGCGTGGCATGAGGAACACAGGTTGGCACCCATTGCCTCGGCTGGACTTGTGGGCGTTGGGAACTCCATCTCAACCGCAGAATCCTTCCGCTGCGCACTTGCTGCATGGCTTGACGCGTGAGTGACGCTGAAGATGGGTTGCAGTTCATCCTTCCTGGAGTTCGGATTTGGAAGCATTTATTTTCTCAAAACACATGCTCAATATTCTCGATTATTTGCAATAGCGATCCGCCTTGATCTTCTCACGGCGCTCCAGCAAGGCTTCATTCAGGTTACCTTGCTTTTGTGCCTTCTTGAGCAGCTTGGCTTCCCTCTCCGTCATATCAACGCGACCATAGCTCTGGGACCGTTTTAGCTGGTCCGCGTCCATCGCAAGCGCGTCGGCATCCTCTTTTTCCTTCTTTTTCTTCTTTTGCGCGTTCGCAAGGTTTTGCCTTTGACAGCGAAGCTGTAATAAACCGCATAAAGAATGAGAGAGAGTGACAACACATCGAAGAAGGAGAAATTCCTGACCTGAAAGACTTCCTTGAACCCCACCGAATCGGCATCCGCCCGCACCGTGCCACAGATACGACCCCCACCTAACCCATACCCACTCTTCCCCGTCGCGGCGCGCTTCAGTTTTTCTGGATCTTCGTCACTGTCTAGCACGCCGTCCGGTTCGCAGCTCAAGAACCCATTCTTGGTCACACTTTGCAGCGCAAACCCGTCCTCCCGCTTCACCACCTCCCACTCCTCATAGGGCCCCACGGCTTCCTTGTCGCACGACACGACACCAAACTTGTCGCAGGACATGTAGCGGTCAAAGGCGGACTTGATGCTCACGCGTGCTTCGCCTAGTTTCCCATCATCGTTTGAGTCGGGAGAAGACGCCCGCGCCGAGCGCACTAGGCATGCATGAAAAAATGGGGCGCGGCTTACCCGTGGGTAGACGCGAGACGAGAAAGACTTGCCCGACGTGAACGGGCTCCGCCGCGTCGATGCGTGCGTCACCGAGTGACTGCAAGGCGAGGGCGTAGCTCTTGTCATTGGAAACGATGCAGGCGGGGTTCGCGGAGGCGGAGGTGAGGAGCATGATGGGGCCCATGAGATGGTCGATTGCGTCTGCGGTGGTCCAGCCTGTCGGTGTGTTGAGTTGTGGTGAGAAACACAGTTTGCCGGGTCTTCCAGCAGGGGAATACCTTCGAGGGGCTCGGATCCGTCGGCACCGGTGCCTTCGGCGTCTCTCTCTGACGAGGCCCGCTTCTTCTTCCTGGTGGATGCAGTTGGGTGTCGGACCACGCAGGGCGTCATGCCCTCACCTTGTCTTCGGGTCGCCTTTAAAGCTTAACCGCATTGATTTTGGTTTGTCGCTCATGCGTCGGTGAAAGAAAACCTTTTGTGCAATGTTCCGAGTCATCCCAGCCAAAGCCAAGCCCACGGCCTCCGCATTCGCCACCGTCTTCGCGCGCCGCTCTTCGGGCGGTTCGGCGCCGTTCGGCGGCAGCCAGCCGGGCCCGATCCCGCTTGCGGACAAGGACCAGCAGCGCGAGTTTGAGAAGCTCGTGAAGCAGTTCAACGACCAGGCCGACCAGGCGCATCCGGACGCACCGAAGACACAACCTCGGAAGGAGTTTGAGGGCCCAAAGAACCCAGTCACGGGCGAGGTCAAGTTGAGTGTTTACCTGGCTTCTATATCATCGATTAGTGTTGGCTGACCCCTTGTTTTGTGTTTCGCGATCCATGTCTGCCATCCATCTACGACCTGTACCTTTCCCTGACTCAATTTACGCATTCACATTACGTAGCGGTCCTAGCGGGCCCGAACCGACGCGGTTTGGGGACTGGGAAAAGAATGGGAGGGTATATGACTTCTGAATGAACACATGTATTCCTCATATGCTCAAATTGGACCAGTCGCATAATCCACACCATCACTTCCATTAGACCACAGTCCATCTGGATCCCTTCATCTTGTCCCGCTTCACCGCGTCCTTCTTGCTCTTGCGTCCATTGCCTGTCACGTCCAGGGCCCTCTCAATTCTCCGCCTCTCCTCCGACTTGCGTCCAACCTCATGCACAGGTACAGGATACAGCTTCTTCATCTCTGCTTCCACGCGTACCACCACCTCGGGTGGAGTAGGGATCCATCCTTCCGGCAGCGCCTTCTTGCCGGCCGACGCCTCCTCTTCCGCAACCTCCGACTCCATCACGGCCGCAGCCGGATTCTGCGCCTTGTATTCATCCAGAAACGTTTTGAACATTTCCTGCCGCACCGCCTCGCGCTCCACAATCGCCTGCGCCTGTAGGTAGGCGATCCTACGTTCCTGCACCACAAGCCGGATCCCACGCATCGTGATGCGCACCTACGTTGTACGCTGTGAGTTAAGACGACATGAGGACGAAGCAAAAGAAAAAAGCAAAAGGCCAACACGTCCGAAAACGCGGGCGGCCTCCCGTCCGCGCTCAAGACTGATGGACGATATGCAGAGGAGAAGCATACCTGTTGCAGACGTTGACCGTTGGGGAAGATGACCTTAAACATGCGCGCCTCGTCGCGCTGGGAGAGGAGCTTGTTCTGTTCCTTGATGCAAATCCACCACAGTCTGTGCAGATCATCAAATGACTTTGTGCGAAGCTCTGCGCATGTCCAGCCACGGCCTGTGGGGGGTAGTCTCCTTGAGTGAGAGCGGGGGGCTAGGGCAGGGAAGGGAACGCACCTGTTTTGGGGTCGCTCTCGCTCCAGTACCAGCCCTTCTCGCTATCAAAGAAGTCCAGCAGACCCTTGCCACCGCTGCCTGTTGTCGAGATGCTTGCAGCCATCGGCGGGTATGCCGGGAAGGAGTCGGCAGAGGATGTGGAGTCAGCAGGCGCGGGAGTTGGTGCTGGCACAGGGCCACTCGACTCGGCGGTCGAAGATGTGGTGAATGCGGCGAATCGGGAGGTGAGGTGCGGGAGCCAGACGGCGGCGGGTGCGAGCCGCGCAGTTGGGTGCAGTCGCAACCGAGGTACCAATGATGATAACATTTTCTTCATTATTACCCAACTCCATTATTTCTTCCCTTTTCTTTTCTCTCAGCGTATTAAAGCGAAAGGGATAGGCATCCAGAAGGGGGAGTGTAAGTTACGTGTCCTTGCCAGTCCTTCTCTCGCCCTTACTTCTTTGCGAGGTTGAGTCAAATTTTTAGCTCATAATTATGGAAGGATAGATTTATACGGATAATTATTAAAATCCTTCAAATTCAAACCTGTCAATGGGTTAAGTTGGCAAGAGTCACTGTTGAAGGGGAAGTCACGTCCCCATCGATGGTGACTCATCCACGTTCTGGGGGGGTGAAAAGAACCGGCGTCACGTCCAAAAAACATCACCCAACAACAATGCAACGACAGGTATCGAGCTCGCCTCGCACGGGCAAACGCGGCGACCGGCAGACTGCGAGCAAAGTCAGCAGCAAAGGGTTCCTGTCCGTGCATCAAGATGCGCTCAACACACAGCATTCGAAGACCGTTCGCCAGCGCATCACCGAGGCGAAGCGCTCCAACTTCCTCGACCTGCAGGGTCTCAACCTGTCCCTTCTGCCCGAGGAGGTCTGGGATATGGAGAACCTGCGTGCTTTGCTGCTGTGAGTATCGCCTGTCAGCTGCCTGATTTCGCATGACAGGGAGACACGAAACGGGCGACAGCAGCACGTGGCGCCTCCGCCAACTTCCTGTTCACTCCTCCACACCAACGCCCCTTCCCTCCCCGTGCTCATCCTGCACGTCAAATTACTCGCGGCCGCCCGCTGACAACAATCACACAACAATAGGGGCAACAACAACTTCACCGCTGTCCCGGCTAATATCCCTGCAACCTTCCCCAACCTCCAATACCTTGATCTCAGCCGTAACAACATCTCCTCAATCCCAAGCAATTTGTCAGAAATGACGGAACTCCTCGTCCTCGACTTTAGCGAGAATCCGGCCTTGGACGGATACACTCTTCCTGCTTCGTATGGCCCCATTCGTCATGCTGTGGCTATTTTCGTCGATAACGAGAGCATCGAGTTTGTGGATGAGGAGAAAGCTGGGCGCCGTCGCGGCAAGAAGGAGAAGGACGGCGAGGACGCGGAACACGAGGACAAGCACGACGTGGAGGAGGAAGACGATGAAACCTACCAAAATACTGACAGCCATGACGAGTCGCAAGCGGAGGATGACGAGGAGGATGAGGGCGACGACGATGAGGCCGGACTGCACGCCCCTTCGGTGCACAAACGCCGCGACTTAATGGAAGACGTTGCCCTCAAGCTACGCAGGTTCATGAAGATGGTCAAGGATCTTGAAGACGCAACAGATCTTCAGTCCAACTTCCAGCGTCTCTTGGCTGCAAAAGACCCAATGTTTATCAAGTTCCTTTCCAAGCGGTTTCATGTGACTGCAGGCTCAGTGGATGGGGAGTCTTCAGATGATGGAGCGGATGCAATTGCCCGGCGTCGGGAGATTCGGGAAGACGTGAGTTTTGAACGGAAAGAAAAAGAAAAGTGGGTGAAGGGCTCTCGGGATGTGGGGCGGAAGATGAAAACTTCAAATCGCATGCTGGATTGATTCATTTTTTGGCATGAGCAATTGATTCCTGAGCGTGTTTGCGTCATTTTTAAGAACATGATTTATAACTGAACACATCAATTTTAAAGAGTGTTTGTTGCAATAGGCACAGGCAACTTCACATTCAGGTACCCTGCCACCTTTGCTCTGGGCTCTTTCAACTGAGCGACTGGCAGGTCCCTATACATTTACATCAGGGACAATGCACAAAAACTGTGAGTACTAACCAGTCTGTTGTAAGCAATACATCCTCTATAAGCTCCATAGAATCGAGATAATCGTCCATTTCACCCTCACTCCCCGTTGTCAAAGCAACATACAAGCCCTCTGAAGATGCCCGCCGTACTCGAGGGTATGTATGAGCCAAGTAAATGACGAGCTGGGTGAGAGCCTTCTGGCGAACTTGGCTGGCGCCTGTGCCTGGAAGCGTCGCCATCCCAATGAACCTACACATCCCCGTCAACACGACGCATTTCGAAATGCAGAGAAAATGTCTTACACTTTGATGGCAGCCAAGAGCTTCTTGACATCCCTGCACTTGAACACCTCTCTCTTCACTGCATCAAACAATTTGTTGACGCCATCCATGTCGTCCTCCACAATCTTCGCGACGGCGCCGCATCCAATCAAGACATCAGTAACTTCAATGAGGGATACTGAGATTCTGTCCTTGATGTAGGCGGGTCTGGAAAACATCGAAACGAAATCTGAGATGAGTGACTCTAAGGATGGATGGACCTTAGACGTGGCAGACTCTTTCATAGTTGGCAGTGAATTCACAAACTCAGTGAAGCTATATGTAGAGTATCGGACCTAAAGAAGGTTAAATTGTAAGTCTTAACATTTGGTACGCAGGCAAACTAAAAACCTAACTCACGAGACTCTCTGAAATACCGCCAACACTAACAACAAGGCCCAACAACAAATCCTGTCTAAGTTCGTCGATTTTCAGTAATGAAACCATGCGGGGATAAACTGTGGCGGTATTCAACCAATTCAAGTCTCCTGTTGACGAGCCGTCCAAAGCTTTTCTTAGATCCGCACGGGAAGACTCCGCCAAACCCAAATCTAAAAGTAGTCCCAAGTCCTTCGAAAAGGAGAGCTCAATAACTTGATGTAGAGCCACACCAGCAGTTTCACGGACCCTGTCAATCTTTTCGACAGATTGCCTCAGAAGTCCCTTGACTGCTCGCGCACTTGTTTCCGGTAAGAGGTAGATGACACTTTTCGCATTTACGCGTGAAAAGAGAGGAAGCACGACGGGCCAGGCTTTGAAACAGCTTTCGCGTACCCAAGAGCCAACATCTCCACGTGAATCAACGCTATAGTCTTCCATTCCGACAAACAGAGACTCCATTGATTCTTGAAAAAGATCTTTGGATATAACTGCAAGCAAAACGAACCGTCAACATCGAGCAGTCAACACATTTCAACTGTTTACCTTGCACGATGCCGTCCACACCGAGGCCCTCATAAACGCCCACAATAGAAGTGACTGCGTTTCTTCTCGCTTCCGCATCTTCACCACCGCCTTCTACCGCTTGCACAAGTGTGACCAGCGATTGGATCAAAGTGGCCCCGTACACTTGTAAGACACCCTTGGGCAAGAAACCAGTCGCCAACGCATATCCACGACGCGGAAACCGGTCTAGCAACAAAGAGCCGGGTTGTTGCTGTACCAAACGACCACCGAAACGAGGTTGGCCAACGGCTTGCTTTGAAACTCCGCTTGATCCCGCGTCTGCCTTCGCGAACCGGAGTTTCTGTGTCACTTTCTCCACAAAAGCGGATAAAAGCTGTTCATGGCCGGGCACACTGTGCGGCCAGCAGTAGTTGGCAAGTGATGCCATCGCCGCAGCTGCAGAACTTTGCACAGTTTCGTCCCTATTTTCCAAACTGGAGTGCACAAGCGTCCACCAACTTAAAATAAATTCGTCGTATTCAGATGTTACTGGATTTTCGCGGTAGGTACTCGGCCAGTTCGCGTTTGAGAGACATTCCACAAGTCGGCAAAGGGCTGTGCGTGTCGAATCACCACCAAAAGTGTCCAGGAGATTTTGTGGATAGTTTGGAACAATGGCCGTGATTGGCTGTGGCATGAATTAAAGCGAGTACAAGCGAAGCTTGGCACTTACTTGAATAAAGTTCTCCATTTCGTCATCTGTCCACCATACAGCTTTGACTTGATTGGCAGCTACTGCCTCTTGTCCGCCTTCACTACCCTTCCGGATTTGAGACCAAGCAAGGCAAATTTCACCCAACGCAAGACATGCTCCATGGCGGACAGCCAAATCCGATGAGCATGCTTTCGGAATCTAGACCACCGGATTCAATACTTCAATACCTCATTTGCAGTGAAATATTCAGTTCTGTTACCAATCCTGGAAGTGCGCTCTTGAGTACAAAGTCCAAGTCAACAAACGCCATCTTGTACAAGGCACGCGACGCGAGAACTCTCATCGCCGGATCCCAGTGAATGATCATCACATCCGCTATGTGCTGGATCAAGTCGAATCGGTATTCCAGGCGTCTTGAAGGGAGATGTTGGGGTTCGGCGAGAAAAATCAGCAACGCCTTAGAAACTTACTCCGCCAAAGCAACAGCGACTTCCATGACAGCTCCATTGCGATTTCCGACGCTGAAATAGTCGGCGATCGTGACAATGTCAATGCCATTCGGCACTCCACCTACTCCACCACTTCCACCCAGCCGCCCCACACCTTCCTGAAAGGCAGCTGATGCGGCGCGGCGCACATTAACTTCACGGTCAAGCGTCGCACTTACAATGAGACGCCGCGACAATACGGAAATATGGGGCAGAAGTAGAGTTGGGTCGTAGGCACGGAAGAACGACCAGCACACATAATTCGCTGCGTCGCGCACATGAGCACCAATTGAATGAGATCCTCTCTTAATATCAAATGAGAGCGCCTGACATGAAAGGTGAGTGAGATCATGAACTTCTGGTGCAGGGGGATACTCACTAGCGAGACCCAAGGAACAACTTGCTCTAGCCATTCAGGCATAAGCAGTCCACGACGCGAAAGTTCGGCAACGGCAAGACAGGCGCCATGCCATGTGGAATCGGAGACGGCCACGAGGTTGGGAGCAGAACTGCCTTCTGTCGGTGGAAGCGTGTCTTCCTGAAACAACGCAATGACACTTGCTACAATCTCGGTGGCGAATTCTTGAGATAGGCGGCCTGAGATTCGGCCCACACCTTTTGCCGCGGACCACCTAACAATTGTGTCCTGAAGTGGTGTCGCACTTCAGCACGAGCCCCATTCAGGCACGGAAAATCAACCCACCTTGTCGCGCAGCCCATTCAACATGATTTGGATCACATCTTCAATTTCCTCCGGCACGTCATCCTCCTCCTCCTCCATCGCATCACCGAGTCCGTTGGTACCGCCAATACCACCTTGTGCCCCGGGCAGCACACCCACATTGTTGCTGACAGCCACCTTTGCCAGATTAGCAGCAAGGCTGCGACTGCCACGCTGATAACGCCACACTGCCAGCTTCGGTTTCAAGAAGCAGAGGCCAACGCGCTGCGTGAGTTTCACAATGAGCTTCTTGATCAGGCTATTTGATTTTCCAGCAGGCCCATCCGCGAGGGTGTTGCAGAGCGGAATGAGAGCGGGAAGGGTCGGGAGCAGGCTTGCACGGGGTCCGAGTTTGTAGATTGTGCAAAGTGCGTACAGAATTCCACGTAGCAGAAAGACGCTTTTGGTTGTCACATTTGTGTGGATCTCGAGAGCCTGCGTCGTGCACCAGTTCAGAAAAGGTGCTAGGTGGGATTCGACGGTATCGCGTCTAGAAATAGCATGTGTTATCAACGGTAGCGGGTGAACAATCCACTAAACCTGGTCAATAAACGCGTGAGAAGAATGGCAGCTCCTTCATACTCCTTGCCAGCATAACCCAAAAACAGCTTTCCTTGCTCCACAATTGAATCAACCAGTGAGCCTGTGGTTTCGGTCTCGCCCACTCCCTCAGAAGAATCAATGGTCTTCAAATCAAACGGTATCATGACAACAAGGGAGAGCCAGAGGAGCAAAATGTAGCGCGACTCCCATATTCCAAAGTCTTCCGGTGTCGCCAGCAGATGCGCCAACACTGGTTCCAGATCGGCAGCCTCGTGCGAGAAGAATTTCACTGCATGCAGTGGGAGGTCAGCCCAACCGCGTCAAGGTGCGACGTTGATTACGAAATTACACACCAACGGTCTTAGGTCCGCGAACCTTGCACAGAACGTACAGTACGACAAAGAGTGGATGAAGAGCTGCGCAAGCTCGAGGTTCTGCTCCACGGGGCGAATGCACTGTTTGGCGGATGGGATTGAGCAGCAGCGCGACGAGGGTCTCGAGATGTGGATCGAGGAGCACAGGCTGCTCTTGATATCTTAAGATAGTCATGCAGAATAATTAATTGAGTAAGCCCTGAACGCAAGGAAGCAGGGATCGCAGGAGGGGCCTTGAAATATGAAAGGCGGGGGGGGTGGAAGGCGCGGGCAATCCTCACCTCTCAAGCACACCGCGAAGCACAATCAGCAGCATTCGGATCGCATTCTGCGAGTTGTACAGTTCCTTCTTCTCGCTCACGCGTTCCTCAACTATGTCGAGAACGCGGACAACCAGTTCGCCAATCTTGGCCTGCACTTCTGCGGCCTCCTCAAAGTAAGATGCCGATAATTGGGTAGGGTCTTCGGCACCGCCACCCTCAGCAAGCTTCTGCATGAAGCTGTCGCTTGTTAGTGCAGTTGCTGGTGGCTTTATTTCTGCGAGCATCTTTTTTTACGTCCTCTGAGGTGGAGGCGGGAAGAGCAAGATATCTAGAATGATAGGTAGAAGAAGGAAGGACAGATAAATCATTATTTACGCCCCACATTTTGGACATCCAATTTGTTTCCACTGGATGATGACAACAGTGAAGGAAGCCCCGGTTGTGACGCTGCTGGACCTTTACAACTTCCATCTTGCATCTGCGCCGCAATCGCCGGTGTCCGCCTCGTTCCTAGCGACGCTGGGCGGGGCGTCTGGTGCGACGGGACTTGGGCCGGGACTGGGATTGGGGGCTGGGACTTTGGCGGCGTCTCCGCTCGGATCGCACGCGCAGCGGATGCGCGCGATGGGATCTGTACGCGCTGGCTCGCAACTTGGAAATAGTCCGCTCTCCATCGGCGGCGCCGGCGGTAGCGTTCGTCGAGGTCCCGTCGCCTACAATACCAACACCAATACCAATACCAACGCTTCAACACTGTCGGCAACACCATCCTCCGCGTTTTCGTTGCCAAAGAAGAGCAACTTCCTCTGCTGTGGTACTACATTCAAGACCTTCCCCGAACTCGCAAAGCACTACGATGCCGTCCACTCATCCGGCCCAGGCGCCGGATCCCAGTCTAGTGAGAACCAGTCACTCCCCATCAAACAAGAGACAGGCATCGCAATTCCCGCCAAGCCCGTAGCTGAGGAAGATGCGCACTCGCTTGTCTCCCTCTCCGATCTGCTGTCGCTTCCCGACCGACAGCCAACCTTCCTTGAACAGCTCAACTCCGATCTGCCCAAAGATCACAATACCAACCAACAACCGTTAATTAACCAGCGCTCCCAGATATCGGATGCTCTTTGCAAATCGGAGGCACCTGTTCGATCGAATGTTGGCAAGGGGAAAAGCCAACTCTCACTCGGTTTGAGTGCAGCAAGTTTGAGCGCAGTAAGTCTTCAAGGGAACAATGGTTTAACCTCGAGAGACTGTTCCTCATCTGTGAGCCCTCCGCCAAGTACGAACAACGCAGTCTATCGCGCGAATGCCACCCCAGACGCCATGTTCAGTTCAGCAGAGGATATGGATGCAACACTCAGCCTCCTTTTGGCAAATCAGCCCTCGGAACCTGCACCACAACCTCAAACACCCCTCGATATTGGCAAAGCATTCGCGAGCAAACGGACACTGTCTAGTGCCGCCTTCTCTCTCGGCAGCTACACCGAAGCTGATCTGAAAAAATTACGAACGGACCTAAACTTTACTGGGATTGATTTGGGTTGGTTGACGGGGGACAGAGCAGCGGGTAACGCAGCAGGTGCTATTCCCGTATTTGGAAGTCCTGTGAGTGAAGGCGCCGAGGCTTTTGACCGAATGCAACAGCAACAGCAGAGTGGATTTCAGAGTATTGGGATTCCAGCGTCAATTGAACAGCTTGCACAGCCTATCCCTCTGGAATCTCTTACACCTGAAAACTACCTCTTGAAATTATTGGAAGCGCATCATCTCGTGGGACAAGCTCAAACATTTCTGGGGGGTGGCTTCGGTAATGGTGCGCAAGACTTCTTTGGGGCCCAGAACGTGGACGTTGGTGTCATAGGGGGCTCCCAGGAGAACGCATTGATGCAAGAAGGTTGGTTAAGTGGCGCGGCATCGGCAACCGCCCAGGTAATCAAACCGAGTCAACTCAGTCACGCACAATTGTCGCAATTGATCTCAGGCATGACGAACATCGACGTAAACGGGAACCCGCAAGGGCTGGGTCTGCAATTGGACAGGAGTAATGCGAGCACGCCCCTCAGCAGTAACAGCGGCGACTCGCGCGGACCCAGTCAGGAACCGATCCTTCGCGCGGGAACTGCAGATCCTCTTTTGGGACTAGGATTGACTGTCGGAGTAGGTCAGGCTCCCACCCTTGCTGGTGGAGCGAAACTGCTTGCCTGCCCACACTGTGGCAAAAACTACAAAAGTCACAGCGGATACCGATACCATTTGGACCATGTTCATCCGGAACTCGCAGGAACAAGGCCCGCCACGGGTCCCACGTCCGCACCCGTGCAGCAGACATACCCGCAGTCTGTCTTCAATCCGTTACCAGTACCGATGCAGCAACTGCCCACAATAGGGGCACCTGATGTCCCTATGAGCAACAACTTCTTTCAGAAACAGAACCCTGTGCCTGTGTTTGGGAACATGCAGGCACCCACAAGCGGACTAGCAGCAGTTGTGGCACCGCTCACGACTGCGCCCACAGAGGCTCATCCGCTTCTTGGGAGCGATGGACTTCCGCGCCGGCAAATTCATCCTTCGCAGTTGAATAAGCCCTTCAAGTGCACGGTTGCTGGGTGTCTCAAATCATACAAGAACAAGGGCGGGCTAAAATATCATCTTGAGCATGAGCATCCTGGGGTGTAGATGGAGGCGGCAGGCTGATTCGTTTGTCATTGCTCTTTATACATATAGCGCCTTTGAACTTTCGTTAATAATTGATTTTTTGATCAGCTCATCCTTCCCCTTGTCTCCTCAACAGTGAAACTGAAGCTGGCAACCTTTCAACCTATCCAATCCAATATTAGAGGTTTTTTCCAAGCTTCCCGTCTGGCAGCCAACTGGTTGGACGCCACGCGCTGTCCATGAGTCTCTTAATTTGAGTGTACTGTGCCAAGTGACGTGATTCCTATGCTTACCTTCTAAGATGGTCTTTGTCGTGTCAGACTATGTCGTGCTGGAGAATTGCGGCCGGGAACTTGTTTCTGTTGTAAAAATATTTGGCTTATCGGTCTCATATCGGTACCAGTATTTCTGGGGAGGAGCCGTAACTTCGTTGTGATCGACTCACCCCATTCGTCAATCTTGTTCTGCCTTCATCCTCTTGAGGGGATAAAGTCGGTGAATGTAGCAGAAGCTTGAATTATGGTATTCTGAAACTCATTCCCATTCTTAGTCTCTCCTCACAGTGTAACAGTCATAAATAGAACCTGATGTCATTACAATCTAACCTGGTATGTTGTGCATTATCTGTAGAATTTCAGTTGCTTTTTGAAAATGTTCCAAACACTGGCATTGTCTTGAATTTATATTGGAGATTATTTAGCTGATTACAAGTTCTATCCCAGTGGTTGAAAGTGTGAAGGAGGTTTCCCTTGTGTTATTGCCTTAAGGCTGCAGCATGGATGCTCTGAATTCACTTCAAAATTCTTTTTGAGGTGTGGGTGTGAGACAAAGTAAGTCATTGCCAATTCAAATTTGGAGTTTTATCTACTCTTTCAGTTTTTTCAGTTGCCTTTAGACAGTTTTTCTAGGGTTTAAATTGCAGAAGAAACTGCAGATTTCTTTCAGGTAACGCTTGGCTACATCATTGAAGTACACCAAATGCATGCTACCCACTGTGGTGGTTTTGATAAGTTGTTAGTATGTGCTATGCATTGTCATTGATGGGATAATATGAGTCAGTATCACTGATAACAACCTGTATGCTTTGTATGCCTAATATCGCCACTAGTGATGCATCATCTGAGTGATTGGTCTTGTATATCAGTATGTCATCACAGTTGAATCTCACTAGCTCTATCAGTCGCTTCATTGGCATTGACACTGCAGTTGCTATCGCCCATGTCCCCGCTAGACACTGGAAGAAGCTGGCTTGGTCGTTGAACATGATACCATGTGTAGCTATATGTGCTGTGCCTCCGAATATGCTGAGCAGCACTGATTTAGCACTAACTGGTGGACTGTCATGTGTCATGTAGTAGTGAATAGCACAGTTGGCGAACTTCATACAGTCTGCGTCAGTGTACCTGTTGAACTCAGCTGGTAGTGCAAGTGCCTTGGCATTGAGCTCTATCACTCTGTTACACCGTACCATCCATGGTGAGTTGTAGGCAGACTTGAACGTCCACAGCTTATTCACACCAAACCAGCCAGTAGTGAGCACTTTCATCAGACCATACTCAGTCTGCACTAGGTCACTGCCACCCATCTGCTTGATGAACTCCTCATTGATCTCACTGTCACGTATATTACAGTCACCATATGCAATGAATCTGTTAGTCACTATCTCAAGTACGTCGTCTGCAGTCAGTGTTGCCTTAGTCCTGCCAATCATATTGCGTGGTAGCATAAACACAGTGCCTTGCAGATTGATGCATAGATTCTTGATGGTAGTGCTCTTGCCATTGCCGCCAGTACCTACGAAGAACACCAGTGCGGATCTAGTGCATGGATCAACCATAGCTCTACCAACATACCACATTATGCAGTTGAGGTCATCCTGCTGTATCACATTTGACAAGTACACCTCAAGCTTAGACTGTGATGTGGTTAGTATCTTACCAGGGCTGACATTGACACGTAATGGACATACACAGAATGACAATGCTATCTTGCCAGCTTCACCACTCTCTGCGTTACAATATGTAGGTGCTAGTTTGCGTACAATGGCATAGTCTATGTAGTCACTGCCCACTGATATGTGGTACCTCATGTTACCAACGCGTATGCTCACTGACATGTTGCCTACCTCAATGGCACAGTCCTCTAGTGTTTGAAAGTATGGTGCTACAGCTGGCCTTTAGTTCACAATAGCCTTATCCAGGCTGAGCTCACGCGCTAGTTCAATGACAGACTCAGTTACACGTACGAATGACCACCTAGCAAAACACATATTGTACAGGTAGCACACTCCATCATGTGTAGCAGCACGACTTGACTGGTATATCAGGCTCATGAGCATATCATGCCATGGATCATCACTGAGATAGTACTTTAGTGGACCACCAAGTGGATATGGATTCAGCCACACTTCAGAGCCATCATCAAAGTGGTGTGACACATCATCCATGTGTCTGGTGCATTATCATTAACGGTGCTAGCTTCATCTTCATCACCATTGTTAGGCATACTGTAGTAGTATGCAGTCAAATAGTTGCACTTGTACATGGCATCATACAAGGCATACCTGGATGATGGGTGGATACCCACTTGGGTTGGGCTGGATGCTATAGGTGAGACATCTGACATGGTGATATCTGACACAAGCAGCAAAGCATATGTATTGGTCAAGTTGTGCAAGGGCATGCAATAAGGATCATCAAGGTGCACCCAATGCTATGTGCTCCATCTGACTACACATCACTACACAAGTCTACCGCAGTACAGCCACAGAGTGATGTAGGCATAGTGAAGGGCCAATTGACAACACAGAAGCTCATACGTGTAGCTATGATTCAAGGCATTGTCCATTCACACAGCCTGGGTTTGGTATCAGTAAGCATACACTAATGCCATCAGTCATACGCATGGTTGGATTGGATCTGGAGCAGAATACGTATTACAGGCAGGGCAGATTCCCACTACCAACTGATCCACTGCTATCAGCAGCAATTGTAACGCATGATGGCAAGCAGCTGTGTAGATTCACCACTGGGTACATGAACCAGTATGAGCTGAGTTCATGATGTATGCAAGGTTAACTCATCACATGAACTATGCATACACATTGGCTTCAGTTATGACATATCACGACTCACTGCACATTGCTCACCGCTCAGGGTTGTTCACACATGTCACCTTAGGCAAGACAGCTAAGGGCATGGATCTGTGTATAGCTGGTGTCAACATGTGGATACATACTGGTTTCTCAGCAAGCTACATGATGGTGACTATGAATCAACTAGTCTGGCTGCGCTGGCACGTCACTATGGTATCGCTGAGAAAATCAAGTCACTGCCTATGAGTATTGATCCAACTGACTGCACATGATGCATTCATAGGCATGGAGATAGCACGGAAGTCCAAGTGCATTGAGGAGATCATAGCCATTACTGTCATCACTAAATTGCCAGTCTCAGATGCAACCAGATTCATTAGCAGCACATTAATGACTAATCTCACATCTACGTACACGTTATCTACTAAGCACATGATGGACTGGTCTGCTGAGCCACCTAGAACTGGCAAATACAAGGGCGCTGAAGTACGGACACCAGTGAGGGGCTATCACACCAGCATAGATTTGCATGATTTCAAGTCACTGTATCCCAACATCATGATATCAGCCAATATATCAGTGGAGACAGTATGTATTGCAGATGTGGCTGACCCAGTAGTACAACATGAAGTAATGCTTCCTCTCTGATGGTGCTGTGTACTGGAATGATAACACTGTAGCCACAACCATTGATGGCAAACTCATCACATTTGACACATCTACCACTGGTGTTCAACCTGCATTCCTCAAGTATCTCATATCAGAGCAATCACGCATCAAGAAGTCCAATGGTGGTAGTGATATGCCACTCAGCTATGCGCAGAAGATTGCCTCCAACAGTGTGTATGGTGCACTCGGTGCTGTCACATCTGACATGGCATCCATATACTCAGCTGCAAGTGTGACTGCTATTGGTAGATGGCTACTGAATGTGGCTATAGGTGTCGCCAGGTTGCTAGGTGCATCTGTGATATACGGAGACACTGATTCCATCTTCATGGGAGTGCACAACTACATGCACAACATCAACCCACGTAGTAGAGAGTATGCTAAGCCACTGCATCAATCATTCACTGATGTATTCCACAGCATACTAGATCACACGCCATTCCATCACATCAGATTGGAGTTCGAGAAGTCATTCAATGCACTCATACTCAGAGCACAGAAGATGGACATTGACAATTACATGAAGTACAACAAGAAGCTCAACACGCATATATCAGTGGACATTGTTCAGGGCATCAGTACCAGACGACGTGATAGAATACAGATAGCGCGACAAACTGCACTTGCTGTGTCCAAGCTGATACTGTCATATGGTCCAACTGATGCTGTGAACCACATAAGTGACTTGCTATTTGGCATTGCATATGCTATTAATACTAACAACATCAGTGTAGAACAAGCATCACTTGAGACCAAGATAGATGGCATAGTGTACTATGTGTATATGAGTGCTGATGGTGTACCAGTGAAGGTGCCTACTGACTTCGCATTGGAGAGCCCTGAGCCCATAAGCAGACTGCACGTAGCAGATGTGGTTAAGTGTGCGGTTACACCAATACTATCATCATGCAGTCTACCTGAGTACGATGATATGATATGGCTATACGGCATCAGACATGGCTATTGAGTGTTAAAACAGTTGCTGCGTCACATTGACGTAATGCCAATCCATGATAGTGACGATCGCGACAATGAGGTACCATTTTACACTAATCCTGAGATCAACCCAGTTGATGTGCAATCACTGACATTCGAGGTGACAGATGATATACAACGCTATGTGAGCCAGTTTGATAGGCTGAGTACAGCTGATTGGACCACACAGGCAATAGTACCAGACAGTATAGCATGGACACTAGCACTTAGGTGCACATTCACTGAGTATGAGCAAAGCAACAGTGTAGATTCACGTACATCACTGAGTCCTAGCACATCACCAATTGAGACTAGGAGACACTAGGTGCATTCCAGACACCACACATGTACACTGCATACTGGGGCTATCTGACATGGCATTACAACATAGCACGTAAGTATGATGAACTGTGTGTTATACGTGAAGTACCAGCATCATCTGAGATACCACTCTCAGGTATAGCTACAGCAATGAAGGCATCTAGATTCAGGTGGGTGAGTAAGACATCAGAGTGGGTGAGTGTCGATCCAGACTCAATGCTAGGTCATGTAGCATCATGTTACTCAGTACTGTCCTATCTTTTCAAGGAAATAGCAGGGGGTGAAATTAGCAAGACCTGTTCAAGGCCAAGGTTTTTCCATAGGCTTTACCTTGCAAAACATCTCAACCAAGGTGATCACACGGTCAAAGAAGCATGGTAACATCACTGCCAAAAATCCCCCAAAGCATTATCCAGAACAAAATTTTACTTTTGTAATGATGTCAAGGTAATGCAAGCCATGCATGAATTGATTAGGACTGTTCATTGCATTGTCTACCTTCAAAAACTTAGTCAATGAATGAAGGCAGATGCATTCTATCAAGGTCAGACAGATGCCTAGCCTAATAGTAATCACAATGTTATGGGAGAGTTGTCTGTCAACACTATAATTTAACTCTTACGGACACAGATGCTTCATTGATATTTGCATGTCAGAACTTTATCTTGCAGGGACAACACTCAAGAATGCCAACATTGTAAATTGCAAGAATATTCTACTCAGATGGCTGGAGCTGAGGGAGGCAGAGGTGGTGCAAAGATAGTTAGGTGGAGTGACTGTAGCACTATGGTTAAGGTCATTGCTTGTTAAAATATGGAATAGTTCAAAATACTAATGAGTTCTCCTGAAGGATGCCAAAATGAGTCCAGTTTTCACCATCAGTCCCATACAACAAAACACTTTCCTGGGAATGGGTATCATTTTACCCACCCAGATGTTCTCCATATATAGGAGAGCATTTAATTGCATGAGTCAAAGTTTTTGTTTTTTGCCCCATTCCACTGTTCTCAGAAAATCTTTAACTTGCAGCCTATTCCAGTCAAATGCTGCGATGACCCCACAAACACCAAAGTTGGATTTTGCTGCTTGACAACTGGTGTACACTATGACCATGGTCTTCTTTGGAACAACCAGCTCCTGTGATTATTGCTTACGTGAAACAGGAAGGTTAAGGTAGACATGGAACAATTGACGTGCCAAGAGTTTGACGGTATGGTGCCCAGAGAAAGTAAGCATTTCATAAATTTTTTTGAAGCACTCCCCTCCTTTTCACCATCTAAAAACCAACTCATCATAAAGGAGAAAACAAACAAACAAATAGGTGATGTAAAATGACGCAAAAGCAATAATAGAAAATGTGCGAAGAGGGCCAGGCAGAATGAGCACACAAGCATAAAAGCCCTTTATGATTCCTTCATCACACATTCATGGACGCCGTCTGCAGTGAGGGGGAATTGTCCACAACCGGTTCGTCTGCATCATCATCTACCTCATCCGCCGAGTCAGACTCCACAGGTGCAGACAGCTCTCGATATTGCCGCTCTGAAAACTTAGCCCATCCCCTGAAAAGCAACGGCATCGGTAAGTCACAACCTGAGTCACCCCCCCAAAAAAACAAAGTGAAACTCACTCCAACTTGAACCGCTTCACAGCCGTCTCAAGCTCACTCAAAGAGTCTGAGAATGCGATACTAGGAGCCTTCCCCGCCTCCTCATCTTCGGCCCAAATCTCGTCCCGTAGCCGAAACCCGACATCCGTACTCCGCCGGATATTCTCAATGTGCTTGCGACTGTCGAGCAGGAAATCTAAGAAAAGCGCAGCTGCATTGCGGTTGCGCTTTAGATCCATGAGCGTGAGCGAGGTTGCGGAAGGTCGAATGAGGTCCAGACTATAGAGCCCATATCTAACTTCAGTACACACACATTTGCAGCAGGGGAGCAACACCTACATCAAAGAGAAAAAGTCAAAAACGGTATATTGCTCTGGGAGTCGCATGTGCTGATGCTCCCAGAACGTTTCGAGCTCAAGCAGCGACAGCACACCGTCTCCGTCCAGATCCAAGACGCGGAACCAGTAATCCAACGCGCTGTCACTCGTCTTTTCTTCCACTGACAAAATGAACGCTACAAAAAAACAAGCATGGTCAGACACCCCAAAAACATCGAATACGACCATATAAAAACTTACCAATAAACTCTTTATAGCCCAAACACCGCACACTCTCCCCCGTACGTGCCACGGACGCCGCCGCGGCCGCCTCCTCACCCCCGGCCGGTGCCGTGTCTGCCACATTTACGCCATAACACTCAATGATGCGCGCAAGTGCTGCGTGGCTCAAGGCGCGGCGACCGTATAGCTCGAGATCGTAGATGGTGAGAAGCATGTCGCGGTCCCGGTCGAGCTCCCAGAACTTGCAGTAAATAACGTAAAAGTCTTTATACGAAAAGACGGAGGGGATCTAAAGTGAGGGACGGGGAAAAGGGAGTTCAGAGTAACCAACAGGACCGAAAGGAAACACACGTTGGTCCCAAGACTATTCGTGGCCGCTTCCACCTGCTTGAAGAGGGTCGTAATGTTGGTCAACCGGAAATCCCGCAGAGTCATCCGATTGCGCCCGTTTCGTGGACATAGGTAAAACAACCTCGCTAGGACCGTTTCGGCTGTTCAGCAGAAATAGTATGTTAAAAAACACCCCTATTTCGCATCCCAAACGTCTACTATAAGATACTCAACTGAACCGTGCCTGGAAGGCGGGACTCGAAGCTAAAAACTCAAACGCAGGGTGCGTTTGCAAAATGTCCTCTACCACAATCCGAAAGTCCAAGGGCACAAGGTAGTCCCTGCTTGTTGGCTTGAGCAGCTCGAACACGAGCGCTTCAATGTCCGGGTTCAAGAACTGAAAGACGTGCATCATGAACCTGCAACCCATGATTAGCTGACACATTCTACCAACTTATCGCGAGTAACAACCAGAAACTCACTTCTCAAAGCCATCCCATGCAACCCCCTCCTCTGCCTCCTCCCCCGTTTCTCCGGGTTCCTTCTCCTCCGAGCGGGCGCCCACCCCAACATCGTCCCCCATCGCATCTTTCAGGGCTCGTACCTGCATCCAGCCGCGTTCCACAATGCGCCGATGCATGGCAAATGCGACATGCCGCGGCACACCGCAAGCGGCCGCGACGGCGCCAAATTCGGCGCGCAGGAGGACACGGCCACCGCCACGCGTCGTGCTCACAGGGCTGGCCACGATGGCGACTGCGGGGCCTGCGGCACTGCCCGTGCTCGCAGTACTGATCACGCTCAGCGTCATGTCTGCCGTGGGCTCGGTGGCGGCAGCGCCTGCACTTGTGGCGTCGGATGCAGGGAAGAAGAAGGGTCGGCATTGGTCCTGTATGTGTCAACATGTGACTGTGTGAGGAAGGGAGTCACAGTTGCGTGTTTTAGGCTTACAAGGATGAGTTTCGTCAGTCGTTTTCGCTCGTCCAAAGAAGGCGCGGGTCGGAAATGCAGCCGCTTGATTTGGGTCACCGTGGCGCCTCCGGTTGCGGGAGGTGGTATACTGTCCAGTGCCACCGCTTCCTCAACGGTACACAATGGAAGCATGGGCGCCTGAGACGGACTCAAGTTGTATTCGGACGGAAAGGCGGGCACGTCCGTGGTGCTCAGCCTGGAGGCGGTAGTGAGCACGGTAAAGGTTTCGGCGGCAACGGGAAGGGAGGTAGTGTCGGTTGGAGTCTCTGTGGTGGAGGAACTGATGCTGGTTGTCATTGCGTCTTGGATGGATTCAGCAACGTCCACTGTCAAGTCCTTAGAGGAACTAATGATGGATGTGATGGCTGCGGTACCGATGTCGTTCAGATTGGATGGCACAACGGCCGGGTAGTCCGATGTGGATCCATCATCTGGACTGATTGTAACAAACTCTGCCGAAGATGCTCCAACTTGTCCTGGACTGACCACGATGGGGCCAGCAATTTCTAAGGAGGGCAGTGCAGTCTCCTCATGACCCTTAATAAAGGGTTCCAGAACAACAGGGAGCGCCTCAGTCTCCTCCCGTACTTCTACAACACTGGAAGGTGATTCTGCAGTGATGCTCGATGTCGTGTGCACGACCACCACCGATCCATGCACCTCTTCAATGGCGGATAAGGAGACTGACGCTCTTTCGACCACAACCTTGGACACACTGCCCGTGCTGCTACTCAAATTAGATGCCGATGACTGGTCATCTATGCACGCAACCACAGCAGCGGCAGGAACGAGAGATTCGGTCGAGTTTGCGAAGGTGTCGTTATCACGAGTGGTGGGAGCACTCAATTGCTCCACAAATTCCACTTCTCCAGGAAGGGCGCCAGAGATGGACGAGGCTCCGCTAAACGGATCGTCTTCTTGGTCTGGATTGCTCATATCCGAGTCATTGTTCGAGTCGTCTGAATGAGAGGGTGTAGCTGCAGTGCTGAGGGCCGCAGTTGAACGCGAAGAGGCAGACGAGGAACCGTCGTCCAGTGTGGACAAGACGAGATGTGTGAGAACTGGATCTGCTGTCACAGCTTCCTTTGCTGAGATTGTGTCGACTGAGCTTGAGTGTGACAGGGGCGAGTGTGAGGGTGACGAGAGTGTGGTTGCCGAGGAAAGGGTTGCTGAAGCGGAGACGAGGGAGAGTACTGGTGCTGAGGAGGGCGCCTTTGCCGACTTTGAATGGATCATTTGGGGGGGTTGTTGCGGTGGCTGTTGTTGCAAATCTGAATGGGGTTCAAGTTGATCCTCCTGAACGACATCGTCGTCGTCGTCGTCTGCTTCAGCAATGACGGCATCCATTGCCAGCGGTGATCGGGTCTTTGCGAGATAGTCTGAGACCGATCTGAGGGACTCTGAGGAAGATGCACCGCTGGAGCGCCTTCGACCTTTTTGTTGTAGCAGTTGATTTGCCGTGGCCGAGGACGCATTCGCTGTCGAGGAGAGGGAGGAGTCGCGAACGGGGACCGGATTTGTGGCGGAGAAACCTGAGCCTGTGGGCGAGGGAGTGGAGGGCGTGGACGGCGTGGACGGGTGCGGTGAAGATGCGGAGGTTGCCGAGCCGACGAGAGTAAAGAGACCTTTCATGGACGAGGCGAGGGCCGCGAGACGCGAGGGAGATCCGCTTCGTGCCATAGAAACCAATCCGGTTCCGGTTCCACTCCTCTCGGTCCCAGTTTGGAGGGCCACCACCACTGGAACACTACTGCCACTGCCACCCACATTCAGATGACCACCCCCATTACCACTCGCTCCTATCAATCCATTTGTATCAGTAGCAGTAGTAGCAGCAGCCGTCGTAAACATGCTCGAGTCCTCACGCCCCTCTCTCAAATAGTCGACTCCCGCGCTCGCATTCACACTCGGCACATTCGCTGCTGCCCCGCTCGCAGTCGCGCTCGCTGTTGCTCCCACTGTCGCTGCCGGCGGCGAAGACGTCGCACCGAGCCACGTTCGCAACGAATGCATGTCCCCGTTCTGCTGCTCCAATTTGCCCAATCCGCGATCTCTCCTTCCTTCTCCCAAGTCCTCATTCATTTAAATTACCATTCTCATTTACAAAAGAACTTGTAGTTTCAATCACTATCACTGTCACTTTCACTGCGCGCCTCCTTCGCAGCGTGGCCCTTCTTGGCTGCAGTAAGGGCCGCCTTCTTTTTCCGCAACGCATCCGCGACAATCTTTTCGGAGACGCTTTTTTCCTTCCTCTTCAGGGCAACCCCTTTGGCACCTTTGCCCTTCACACCACCACCGCCACCACGACTTGCCACCTTCTTGCAATCCTTCCTTTCCTTGATTGCTGCATTCGCAACAACGCTATTAGACGAACTTGCCTGTTTGGGTTTCACTTTCCTCGGCACAGGCGAAGCGTCCCCAAACGACGAAGCCGACAACAATCCAGCGGCACTGTTCGCCCCCTTGGTCACCGCTCCCTCCATCTCCTTCCCCACTTTCGCAGCCGTCCCTGTCGCAAGACCCTTAAACGCGCTCACGGCCTTCTGCAGGCGCTTGGAGGCGACCTTGGCCGGCGAATTGGACACATTAAAAAATGTGTCCAGACGCGTCTGCACGGGTCCCGCGAGGCGCTTGTCCTGTTAATGATTTCACAGTTGTTGTCAGGCTGCCCCTGTTGTCTTTTCAAGACACATGAAATAATTTTACCAGCTCATGAATCACGGGAACGAGCGTCTCGTTTGTTTTTTGAGCAGAGAAGCCAACCTTCTCTTCCATAAAGACGCGAATGCCCTGTAAAATTTTGAGACATGGTGAACGCAACGAGGACTATTACCTCAATGTCGGGGTTTCCCCACTGAAACACTTGAAGGCTGTGGTCTACTTCAGGCTTGAAGTAGGCATCAAACACGAGCCGGTTCGGAAAGTCTTCTGGCAAGTCGAGATGCTGCGCCTTGGACCTCTGGAAGTCAATCAAACGACCATCACTCTTCGCCTGGACCGAAAAGCGAAGAATTTAAGAATACTGGCACTTACAAACTTTTTCCTAACCCCCTTCAAGCTCACATCATCTCTCGCAAACCCGCGCTTCACCATCGCAACCCAATCCCGAAATTCCTCCAATCCCTTCACACCCTCCTCCATCCCGCCCCCAGCACGCATGCAAAACTCGTTCAGAATCTCTAAACCGGAGACAACACCCACGCCCTCCACGCCCTCAGTGTAATCGCTCCCGAGAAGGAATGCAAGCAGGACAAGGTGCGCACGCTCGACGCCGAGGCGAGCGCGGATGCGCTCCGTACGGTAGCACTCCACAAACCTATCGCGGTTGAAGAAATTTTTGTACACGCCCGTGCCACCGAACAGGAACACGTCGCTGTCGTCCGTGATAATGCCGTCCACAAGACCCGCGGCAACGAGCTGCGCACACTGCGACTCGGCTTCCATAGGTGCCGTCATATAGGGGATGCCAAAGAGGGAGAGGAGTTCCTGTGATCTCACGCGCGGATGGTAAGACTCAAGGCAAGAGGAGGTGAGGACTCAGCGCACCTGACACTCTCGAATCATGTCGCTAGACACGGTGGCAGCGTTGCGCTTGTCGCGGCGGTTCTTTTCCATCAGTGCGTCAATCTTCGAGCTGATTTTCGTGTTTAAATGCTCCCGGCCTGCCGCAGTCGCACCTTGGACCAGAAAGTCATCCTTGGCGGTAGACGTGGACGGCAATGGTGTGACTGGTGCCTCGTCCACCAGTTCATCCAGGTCTTTCGGGAACGGCACGTCCGTCAACTCGTCGTCCCAAAGGCTTTCATCTTCAATGTCGTCTTCAGGGAGGCGGGGGTTATCAGCGCGTCGGCGAAGGGAGTTGACGGAAATGTCCGATAGGGAGGGGGAGGGTGACCGGTTTTTGGTCATAGTAGCACGACGGCGCAATGAATGCGAAGAAATGTCAGAAAGGGCCGGAGATGTGGACTGGGACCGAGGCTCGGGGTCTATAGTCTGCCGGATGGATAACGGGTAGTTTTTTATGTGGGAAAGGCTCGAGGTTGCCGTCCTCGCATCTCCCAGATCCGCTTTATCTGGGATATTGATAATGTGCCTATCGATTGAATGATTCGCGTCTCTGACGTCCGTTGCCTCTAAGGTGACGTCCGAGTCGGAAACATGGCTCGCGCCTTGCAAGGGTTCGAAGTTCAAAGCATCATTGGAAATCTGTAAACGAATAAACCATTAGTTAAGCGAACGAATAAACGATGATCTTTGTACCCTTGAGCCAACGCCTGAGCCAGGACGTGGACCTGTCTTGAGTCTGTCTTCAACATCCGCTGACTAGAAAGAGGGCAGTGAAAAGGGGCATTATGAGTACTCTTTTTCATCCAGGAGTGTTATGTAGGAGCTTACCTCTGCAGGATCCATATCAGAGTCAACATTGACACCGATGTCAACGGCAGCTTCAGCGCCATGGGCAACAGCACCAGGTGACAACGTGACATCCCGACCCTGTTCCACAAGGGTAATTGCCTCGTTCAAGAAATGCATCATGAAATTGAGTGCGGAAATTTTAGTCACGGCATTTTCGGGCAACTTCGATTTTCGCCGCTCCACCAGGTTCAAGCGAGATCGAAGCGTCTCCACACTACAGTCTTTTTCTCCTGCCTCGGTAATCACATCATACCAGTCCGGAAAGTTTTCAATCAAGATTTCCGAAACGAAGTCGCCCCAATCAGGACGGAGAGTGTTGTTCACGAAGGAAGTATCAAACAGGGAGACAATCTGCATGACAGGTAAATTCTCACAGAAAGTCAAGGAGGGCCCGTTGGCAGTTTCAGCTGCCTGAGCAAGTCCCGCAAGAATGACTTTTCGTTCCTCATCGGTAACAGGAGCAAATGTGGATGCAGATCCTTTGCTTTCGGCTTCCTTCGATTTGAACATGCGCATTACGTCGTTGATACCCACAGAGTCAGAGATATGGTCCTGCGACACAATCTGAGGCAGGTTTAATTCTTTGTCCATGATATGGCCTTCTCCATCGTTTGGAAAGAGATTCATGATTGTTTGAACATCAAAGTCATCAGGTACAGCTCCAGTAGATACCATAGAAAGCAGATCGATTCCAGGCGCGCGTATTTTAGGAGACGAAGGAGGCCCCGAAGGAGGCCCAGAAGGAGGCCCAGATGGAGGCCCAGAAGGAGGCTCAGAAGGAGGGCCAGAAGGAGGCACAGAAGGAGGCACGTAAGGAGGCACAGAAGACGCTTGCGCGCCTGATTCACTAAACATGCGGGTCATTTCACCCAACGACGGGTCGTCAGCATTCGTCCCGGCTTGAGCTGACTTGTCGTCAGATTGAGTTCGCAAGGCAGGGGATGCTGATACTGCAATTCCCTTTGCTGCAACCTCCGAGATAGGCGTTACAACACGCTCCTGCGTCAAATCAATCATGTCCTGCAATACATCTACATCCATCCAGTCTTCTTCATCTGGCGCGCCGCCCTGGTTTTCGTTCTCCTGAAACAATCTCATGATTTCATCCACTGAAGTCTCATCTGACACCATTCCAGATACATTTCGGCCAAGTTTGGTCGCAGTCCGATTCACTCCTTTGCCCGTGTCTCTGTTGTCAAAAAATTGAATTACGTCGTCTGCCTCAACACCAATGAGCGCTGCTGCTTTCGCGGCCCGATTTGTAATTTCCGCGATGTCACTGACAAGACTCGGTTCAGGTCGCGCCTGTGGCAGAGTGGCAGCGAAAGTCGTTTTTAGTTCCTGCGTAGAGGTCTCCCGGTCAGCAATCATTTTGATGATTTCGTCCAGAGGAACGTCATCGCCAACGAAGTCTTCATCGATGCACGCGGCAGCGGGAGGAGAGTCAATTACAACGTTTGGAGTAACAGGGTGGTTAAGAAAGTCGTCAAGATCAATACTTGAAGACGGAGAATATGGTGAAGGCACAACGTTCATCCTGTGAGTGAAAATCTTGCTCATCGTTGAGCCCCGCGTCCCAGCTTGAAATTTATCCGATGGTTTCATGTCAATGAAATTATCGATTTCTGTCTCAGAATCGCTAAAGAGTGGTAGTTCCTTATCATTTCCATTCTCCTTAATACAGCTCGTGTGGGTGATCTCGCTGGTAGACACCAAGGCGACTCCGAAATGATCCTCGTTTCCCGTAACATCGATGAACAACTCATCCTCCTCTGAATCCGAATAACTTGTCGGTACTTCGACAACGATACCACTGTCATCGTCGCCTGTGTCAACTTGGCTTTCGGATTCCTTCGCAGCTTTTTCCGCAAGCCGCAAAGTCGCGACAACAGTTGAAGTAGATGACGACAGTGTTATTCGAGCAGGGGGTTTCTTGCTGTAGTATTTAGAAAGCTGAATGCCCTCTGGAACCTCTGGTTCGCCCTTCACACCGTCCTTGCAAAGCTTGCCCTCCATGCTCTCCTTCGTGATATTTCTCCTCCCATATTCGTCCAGCTCGGCTAAGACATCAACTTCTTCCTTCACTTTTCCGCTCTTGCCGCCCTGCAGAGCGTACCCACCTCCTCGCACATCATCTTTCACAAGGACAAACTCCTTGCCTCGAACACCTGCTATTCTCTTGCCGCCTCCAACAACACCCCTACTATCTGTAAGCATGGAGCCAGTAGTCATACCCGTCTCGCCCTTGGCAACGCTATATAGTTTTTCAGTGAGTGCATTGCGACGAACAAGGCCCGCAATTTGCTTTCTACTGAATTCGTTCGCGCCGGCGCGTTCAAGCGTCATCATCAAATCCTGGACTCTCGCTGCGCTTGCCTTTGTGTGGGAAAATATGTTTGTGAATGGTTAAGAATTGCGTGAATAAAAGGAGGCGCACTTCTCGCGATTTTGTCTTCAGCGTCAGAATAATTTGATACTGAATTTCTTGGGGCAAGCTCGCCAACGACGCGTGATCTACAGTGGTAGAGAGGCTAGGCAAATGTTCGGCGATGAAGGCTGAAAGATCATGTGGGTCCAGAAACCGCTGGTCCGATATGCTGACTGTTTCGAGCGGCTGTACTTGCGGTGGCAATTCATAGGCATCCGAAATAAATTTGTTTCGTTTTGAGGTTGAAGTGGGGGCGGCTGCTGGTTGAGCAAGTTGATAAGGGTCCTGAATCGTGTTTTCTGAATGCGTATCTTTACGCTTCTCCCCCGCTTTTCCGCGATTGCGCATAGCAAGTGGATCAGTGCTTGTGTCCATATACACTGCGTTGGACAAATCGACTGGCTTCCGCTTGCGCGATTTCCTCGCGTCGCCCGCTGCAGCATCCGGATCTCCTGCCTCACGGAGGGCGCGCAGCTTGAGTTGTTCGATCAGAAGGCGTTCCGCTGTCTTTTCGACGGATGTATTTGCATCCGTCTTCCTGTCGCGTCTACGGCGCACCGTCGCGCGCTTGAGGGCAGGAGTGGCTCCGTCAAAAACAAAAACTGGATGGGAAATGCGAGTCGGTGAGTGCAGGGAGCTTGGCTAGACTCCAAGCTCCGTCCGGCAACGAGCATCCACTCGTACCCAATCCAGACGATCCGCAGAGTGAGGAGATAGTATGTAAGAGACGAAGTCGAGCGCGCATGCTTACCAGGGCGAATGCCGTGGAACAGCAGTTTGCAGATACGCGTGAAGAAGCCCTTCGCATGTGCGCCACTCAGCGCATTACCCTCACTGTCGCGCAGGGCCTTCACAAATTGGAACAGCCAGATCGACGCATCCACAGCGAGGCGCTTGCCCTGGTCATGTGGAAGTCCGAGTTCAATCTGCCCACAGTCACATCATAATCGAATTCCCTTACGGCAAGCTGCTCTAGCGCAACCGTCTCGCTGGCATTTTCTAGCAGCGTCCACAGTCCTTTGACACCCTGATCATATGCGTCAGCGGCGGAACGCCCAAGAATCGCCTTACCATTTTCCAACGAACAGAACAAATCTATGACCACACACAGATCAAAAAAGATTTCTTGACGGGCCTATGCCGAATACAAATCCATAAACGGTTTCTCGGTGACCAACCAATTGTCGGCAGGATACAAACTCCCTTCCCCACCCTCAATCATATGGAATGTGTAAATGTTGCGACTCTTGCTACTCGAATTGTGCCCGCTCTTGTGCAACACTTGCCCGTGAATCAACACCAGCGTTCCTGCCCGAGTCGGAACACAAACATATTCCTCCTCAGCAAGCACCGGCGCACCCTCTGTGTCCCTGAATTCCGTGCTGCCGCGACCGTCGCGGACGAAACGCTTTAGCGGCGGGTATCCTGTCAAGTGGGTGAGGCTTTAAACTCAAATCGCGAAAGGACACTAACGTTTATGACTGCCTGGGGAAAAGTACATGCAACCGTTCTCTGGGGTGCAGTCTTCAAGGGCGAACCAGAAGCCGATCTATGAGCGTGAGGAGTGTATTTTGGTTAGCTCAAAGAATACAGTTGTAGAGAAGGTATATCGTACTGCGCTAGGTGGATCAGTATAGAGAAAAGTGCTGTCTTGATGAGGGGGCACTTCGCCTCCGATTTTCGGGTTCTTGAAGCTGACGAAATGAGGAACATCAGGCAAAGACTCTCTTCTGCTGGGTGGAAGAATAAGGGAGTCATACATGATCATGCTCTGCAGCATTTTCGGAGCTCGGTAACCGAGGGACTTGGCCACGTCCTTCAAGCGTTGACGCGTGCTGAATTCATGGTAGAGTGGGTCCAATTCATGAAGCGCTGTTCCGAGAATCGCAAACTGTGAGAACTCAAAGGGTGGATTGATATGGACTCATAACAAACCGTGACCGATCTTGTTGATCGAGACTTCCTTCTCAACAATTAGGTTTCCGTCCTTGTCGAGTGCATCTTCTTCGAAAAAGTAGCGGATCTTATCACCGCTAGAGAGGAAGTATTCGTCGCCAACATGGGCGTCCTGCCGTTACAGTAAAGGTGTTTACTTTGTGCAAGGGTATCACCGGAAATAGTGAAATACGCACCCTAGACGTGCTAAATTTTGTCTTTGGGTGGTCTTTGAGGTCTGCAGTGGGTGATCGGTTTGATTGAACCGATATGAATGGAGCGGAAGAAGGAGCAATCAGGCTTGTGGAAGGGTGAATGAATCAAAAGAACGCTGATGGTACGCTACCGAACGCGGTCACAAGCTCCTTTGCGCGCCTTAGAAGGTTCTTCGAGTCCACCGGAGAGAAGAAATCTTCAATCGCGAGGAAGCCATCGCGCTCAAACGTATTGAGTTGGTCAGCGGACAGACCGAGAGGAGCGTATTTGGACTGCATTATTGCGTAAGGAAAGGAGGTTCGGAGTGGTGGACCTGACGGTTAACCAGAAAAAAAAGTGGATGGAGCCAACGGAGCCCACTGCCACGGCTGCGACCAAGACCCCGGCTGTGCCTGTGCCAGCGGGTATGGTTCCCCTGTCGCATCTGAGCGAGGGGCTCGTAACGCGGACGTTTGCCGAGCTTACGAACCTGGCCGAGACGTGAGGGCGCTCCTTTCTTGCCAACAACCAAACAGGAAACAAAGGTTACTGAAATGTAGCCCACAGTCTGCCCGGAATGACCAGTGCTGACGCGAAGAAGGGCGCTCTGATCCGGTTCTGCATCCACTGGCGCCAGCAGTGGATCAAGCTGCTGGTGCTCGTGCGGTGGGCAAAGCGCGTGGGCGACCTCGGCTCCCTCATGGTCTTTACGCGCATTCCTTACATCTATCGAATGCATGCCTTGACAGTTTAAGTTACGTTTAGACCGCACTCGCGTTCCTCGAAAGCCAAGATGCTCTCTTTGCGGGCGCAGCGGACGCCCTCGTTCGCACGCACTCGGACATGCTCCTCATTCGGTACCGAGTAACGCAGCTACATTTCCTGTCTAATGCTGTTCGACTAGCGAACCAAACTACGACATAATCACAGCCGTCGACATTCTTTCCCTTGGCAACTTTCACCGACTTCCCACCATCATTCGGGTGCAGATACACTCATGAACCTCCTTCATCCGTTCATCACACTGAAGGCAAATATACAGAAATCAACCATTCCGCCGGCGCCGCTCTCCAAATCTCAGATTGAAAATACCCTTGTGCGCCTGCAAGATACTATTCGCATGCGCCTCCTTGCAGACGACGTGGTCCCTTTTCCCTTTCGAAAATGCATGTCCATTGGTGTGTTGTCATACGCGTTTGTTTTCCTTATAGCACTTATCCTTTCCTCAATAGCGCGAGGATGCGTCACTTTCACTGTGCAACACAAATTTCAAGTAACACTTTCACTTGATGGCACAATACCGCGAATGCCTTGGAAGATTGTTGACTTGCAGATTCTAGTGCAGTTTGTGAAGGAGGATTATGAAGGTGCGTTAAAGGTCGAGCGTGTAGCGAGCAGGCTCAGTTTTGCGCGCACACTTACACTTGCGCATGCGTGGATTTAATGCGTTGTTGCGGGACTTGCTTTTGCGCAGACTCGAATCGAGTCTGGCTTTTGAACCGAGCTTCTTGCTTTCTGTATAACCCGATATGCACAGGCAGGGTGCTCAGATTCTGCAATCAGATTGCTTAGGATTTCGAAACGGTCATGGATGAACAAAGCAATGGTGCAGAATTATCCATAATGGATGAGGAATGGGTGCGAGTTCAGGACTAATGGCGCGTTCAAGGGATATGTTTGCTGCAGCTAATGAGCGAGCTCTGTCACGGCCGTGAATCCGTGCGTCGAGATTCCGCATAATAACCATGGAAAAAATCAGGCGTGATTGGTATTCACGATTACCAACTCAACGGCATAATTGCCAGCGCTGCACAAAGCCTCTTGCCACCTCCCTTACCAGAGCAATCAAGTTCCATACCCAACAGTGGGATCGATCTGATTTCTCAGGCAACCACTGTGCACCATCCCCTGGTAGAATTACACGACCATTTGGATCATTTTTGCGCACATCTTCAAATGGAGATTCTCAAGACCCAGGTGATGCATCTTGCACGAACGCGATGGAACACCCATCTGGGCTTTGAATATACCCCGACGCCGGAGGGTACTTTCATGTTGAAGATTCGATACTGGTGTGCGAGCGGAGCGCTTCCTTCTGGTACCGGTAAGCGTTTCTTTATTTGCGACAATTGAGACTCACCCAATACAGATGGAAAAGTCCTTCGCCACTATGTTTTAATACACCTCGAAACGCAATGGGCGACAGGAGCCAAAGCGGCGGCCGGATTTTTGCCCGCGACCGCAGATGAAGCCGATAAAAATTCACACGCCATCATCACTGCCTCAAACTCTGCTTCTGGAGCAAAAGCCACTTTTACACAGCGGACCCTCACGGTCCGCGCCTTCAGCCAGCTCCACCCGAGCGGAATTGCCAGTAGCGATCCTCCGTCCATGGAACCAGAGGTGCCGCTGGGTAACCTGTTGCGAGTGGACCGTGCCATGTTGGATGTAGAAACAGTGATTGCTAACGCTGCATTTGCTCAAGCGCGAAGGCTTGTCGGAGTCATAAGTGACGCGCTGCGTGGACGGGGATTGCTTTTTCTGGATGTTGTCGTGGATTTGGGGGATTTCGATTCGAAGATTGACCCCAAAGTAGAAGTTGTGTACCGCGCTGGGCGGGCTGTTCAACTTTCCGCAGACGTTCGGACTGGGATTGTTGGAGTGATTGAAGTTGGAGAAGGGGCTGGATTGAGCAGCTTGATGGTTCTACGCGGAGCGTCTTCTGTTGGTCCAAAGCGGGATATTGTTACACAATTGAAGCAGATTGAGGATCAAGTGAACAAGGATGCCTCGCTAGCGCATCAAGCGATCTTGGATCTCAAATACGCAACATACTTGGAAGAACTGAATGTGGCAGCAACTGCCTTGGATCTCGCACCGCTCAAGCAGCTGCCCTTTGATGAGTCTCTCTTAAAGCGGATTTGTAGCCCAGTACCGACGCATTTCGTGTTGCTGCAATTTCCGGAATGGAGCTTCTGCTATGTGATGATTGCCGTTGGATCTGTGGACGAGATGCGTTTCGGTTCGCTATCTGCTTCTGCTGCGAAGGGAGGTCGGGTAGATCCTGCGTACCGCGCTTGGATTGTCGTCACTTGGTAAGATTGGGGCTTGTCAAAGTTCGCTCACGTTGACTCACTTCAACAGCGACGGAACCATTGCAAACGCAACGACTATTAAAGCCAACATACCCATTCGACGTGACAATGTAGAGTTCTTCTTGAGCCGCGTTGACAGCTTTCACTCTGCAAATACATGGGAGACTGATGAAGCAGAGGACACAGGAATGGACGAGGGTCCATCAAAACGACGAAAGACCGTGTCCAAGAATTACGCGGAAGTCTTAGGAGAACAGCCAGAATATGCACCCTTTTGGAATAAGATGGATCGGGAAATCTTGGATTTGATTCTGACTTACGCGAGGTACTCCCTGTTTTGCGGGGGCATTCTTGTTAAATGCAAGACTGACAAGTCTTTCCTTTGAACGCAGGAAACAACTGTCTTGGCTCAATCTGCTCTCCCAAGTGGACGATATGGCTGTTGATTACTTGTTCTGTTTTGAGAAAGCGCAAGCAGCAGTTCGCATACCCGGAGAGCGATTGGCCATTGTCGCGCCTAAAATCAGCATCCATCCGTTTTATTTCGACATTGTGCGATCGATTCAGACACGAGCGGAGGTTGGGAAGGACCGCACAGCGACACTGGAAGATTTAAACCAAAAGTATTGTTTTGGAAGCTTATATATTACCCTCAATGAGGATGAATTGAAGGTCATGGGTAAAGTGAGGCTCACGCATGAAATTCTGCCGCAGGTAGAGACTGTTGAAATGGATTGTAAGTTTGTGACCAAAGTTGGTGTGTTTTCGTTGACACTTGCTACTCAGCTCCCCTTGCCCACTTTGACCGCGAAACTTCTATAATCACCCTCTCTTGCTCTCAAAGTGAAGACAGCGCCAAAGAGATACTACGACATTGGAAAGGGCTGGCTGCTATCGCCGAAGTGACATCACAAATTTGGGTGCGCCGGAAATGGTTTCTGGAGCAAGGACTCGAAATCCTGTCGTTTAATGTGGGCACGCTCACAATGCGCGTGAATGGATGCGGCCTTCTAAGCGCTGGTCCCAGCTCGTCATGTCGCTTGAAACTAAGGTGGCGGCGGTTTGTATCCGCTACGAATGAAGCCATGACTGTAGATCTGAAAGGCAATGGACTGGATGAATTTGTACTGGAGTTTGATAACGACGTTGGGGTAATTGATTTAGATGCAGATGAGGGGACCCAGCAGGTTGAGAAGAACCGGGAAAATTGGATTCGCGCCTTGCAACAAGTCTTAAATGAGTGTCGGGACATGGTTGTCTTTGCTAAGGTGAGCATCACAATTATTCGGTCCTCCAACTTCATTTTTGGACTAAAGCTGGTGTTTGCGCAGCGGATCAACCGGATTTCCAGCGTTCTCAAAATTTTGACATCGTTGGAGACTCAACTGAATGAACCAGGGAATCTGATTAACGGCGTGCGATTGGCGACTGTCATTCCAAAGAGTCTGACTTGGGTTCGCATGATTGTTGGAAACTACGCCGTGGATGTGTACCTATTCACCAACGACACCGTTGCAGTCTGTGATTCAGCATTTGGTTGTGCAGATCAAACGATTGACCCCCTTTTGAAGCCGATTCCTTTCTTTACCCAGCTGCAACAAGGAGCACCCGTTCAACAGCGCAACACGTTTGTATCTTCGCTCTCGGATTACCTTCGGGGCCAGAACTGTTCCCCGGAAACTCGACTAAAGCCAATCATCAATGGACTCCTGTTTACTTCAAACGCGCAACAGCTGATTCTGACCCGCGCTGTCACGCATTTGGATATAATGGCTTCTCTAGAGTGGCTATCAGCGAAAGCCGCAGTTTTGACAAATACCCGCGTCAAAGAGGAAGTGCAACAATTGAAAATCATCTTCACTGCGCCTACTCGAGCTGCGGGTTGGCTTGTATCAGCGGATAGAAACTGGTTATTGAGTATAAAACGGCATACTGGATACAGGAATGTAACTGGTGGATTCGAAGTGTCTGACAGTGACTTGAATAAGTTTACTATATATCTGAATGGCAAGGTATGTACATTACGTTTCTTTTGAAGTGATGTCTTTTAACAACTGTTTCTTGTTTAGGTACGCGCATTGGTCCCGAGTACGCCCAATATGAGAGTGGTTCTACAAGCTTTCATGAACTTTGCCGAACTGCCAGATATTGTTCTTAATGATTTGAACAAACTCGGAAACGATCTCGAATCAAAACCATTGGGTGGTGCCGTAGGACTCCAAGCACGCCCTGAATGGTGCATAACCATGCCGCCAGGAGGACCTTCTCACCTACCTGCTGAAGGTATGACATGTTTCATAGTGGAAAGTGACGTGGGTCGCATCAGTCTTGTGGTTTGTGTTTCTATCTCTGTGCATTCTTCATTTAACTGTTCGTAATGCAGATCCGACTACGCGGAGAAAAAGATACGGAGAAGCTTCTTCCAATTCGATACAATTATAAGACGGGTATTATCAATCTATGGGGTCCAAATGAGGATTTGACAAACCAGCTGGCCGGTCCATTGCTGGATGCAGGTGTCCAGCACTGGGATTCGAATGTGGATCCTTCTCAGAAACTCGAGAAATTGTTCGCTGTAGCATCCCGGGCTAAAGTGCCTGTTGAGAAGGGAAAGCTTTGGGCGTTGGTGTCGCAAGTTTGCCGACAATTTACTCAAACTTTTCTCCCGTTTTTATGATAAGTAGAGGAGAATGAGATCACACAACTGCGGTTATTGTTTCTATCTCATCAAAATCATGGAAACGGACCCAAGCGGATACGACTCAGTCTTGGTCCCTTTCCCAACCCGCCGTCGCCGCTCGGTGTAGATGTGGAACACCATACGATGCGTCAACTGAATCAAGGGCACTTTAAACTGTGCACCATAAACATCCATCTCATCTGCCCCGGGCACCGTCAGCCAAACGCGTTTCTTGAACAGCCCACCTTCCGCGCTACCTGCCACCAGACCCGCACGCGCCTCCGCGCCCACGCGGCAGTCCGTCTTCACGTGCGTGATTTCGAGCACGTCCTCGCGCGTGTATCCAAACGCACTACAGAGTACGTTGGCAACGAGGATGGCCTCGATTTCGACTAAAGTTTGGCCCACCGGGATGGAGTGGATAAAAATGTCGATGGGAATGCGGCTGCCCGCGCCCGTCATGGTGCAGGGCAGTATAATGCGGAAGCGTGGTACCTCAGGTGCACCGAGGTAGTCTAGTAGAGTTTCGGCCGGGGAGGAGGAGCGCGGGGGAAGGTCAAGCGATGTGTGATGTGGGTCAATACTGCTGCGGCGACCGGCGACCGAAGTTGTGCCATTGTTTTCTTGGTGTTGATGGTGTTCGCTTTGGCCTTGCAGATTTATGGAGGCGGAGGATGGCGCCGTTGGCTGGCTCATGACGCTCCCGACCCTTTTTAGGAGACTTCGCAACAAGCCAGTGGTGCTGCGGTTAGGGCGTGACGGCGTCAACTTTGAATTTGGTGGCTCCAATGTAGTGGCTTGTGTATGTACAGTTGAATTGGACGAACTTCCAGGTGCGAGGGCTGCCAAATTAACTTCAATGAATGGTGACATGACCAATGGCCCGCTTTCTTCAATGACAAGCGGAGTTGGTGGCAAGGGATCTGTTTCGGTATATGACATGGGCGGTGAGCTGGGAATGGAACCTTCTTGCCGCCGAAACTCAGCCCGCGCAAAGTCAACCTCCAAATCGCCAACCGGATCTGATCCACTGTTATCTAGGTCGAACGAGCCCAAATCCGTCAGTGTTTGGGTCTGCAGCCTCATGCGAATATCCTCAACCCCGCGCATGTCCACCTGAGTCACGCGGCCCCGCTCGCTGAGAGATGCGCCGCCAGACCACGTACGACCGGTCCAGGACAGGTCCAGACCCCCCGGCGGCGCTACCATGTCCAAACTTGCACTCATAGCAGCTACAGAATGACAGTCACCAGCCCGCGTAGCATCCGCGCTCCTGCGCGTCAGGTCCACGCTTCCTGGTCTGATACTAGCTTCACTGCCTCTTCTGAGGGCATCCTGCTCTACGGAAAGTGTTGAATGAAATGCATTGACGCGTTTGTCGAGCAGAGCAGAGCTGAGATTGTTGAGCACGCGGGGCCGAAGGAGGACTGATTCCGCGTTTGTTCCTGTCACACTCGCGGAACCTTGCACGTTGCCCGTGATGGGGTCTGCGACGGGGCGCATATTGTCTTCAAGGGGGCCCATTCGGGGAGTTGGGGGTGGCGCTGCAGAGGTCCAGGGCGGAACGACTTTGACGGGAGCTGTGACATTCAGCGAGACAAATCCTGTGAAGTTACTTTCATGTCGTATGCGAGCAAGGAGATTGTAGGAGACCGTTGCGCTTGGCGAGCGAAATGTGATCGGGAGACCATCGCTCTCAGTTGCTGTAGTAATGTATATCGCAAAGGGCAGATGTACGAATGGCGCCGAATTGTCCCAAGGAAAGGGATCGGCTTCACGCAGCACGTGCGTCTATTGAAGTTTTCGGGATGAGTTGTAAAGTAGAGCTCAAGGCCCGTCACATCGAGCACCCTTATTGAGCCTCACTAAGCGATCACAATCATACATGCCCCCCTCGCACTTATTGTTCGATTGCAAGGACGCAGCAATTCAGTTTCCCAAGAGCAATCGAAACCAGACAAGCGATTCACCAAGCACTCCTCCCCTTTCAAGGGCAGCCATACCGCCAAAGCACCCTACAGAATCGAACAAGAAAGACGCAAGTTACTCACGTCAAGATCAGCGAAAACCCGGTTCTGTCCTCGCTTCACAATGCCGTCCATCCAGCTCGTTCGACTGGACCCTATCATGGACACGCTGATCGCCAAGCGCGAGTAGTCCACAGACTTCTTGGGCGCAACGACGATTACTCCCTGGAAAACCCCACTCGATCAGCGCCATTCGTATGCAACCAGCATTGACAAGGAGGGGGGCACACGCACGTAGACACCGATGGTGCCGCCCGCATGCAGCGAGAGGGTGAGCGGAAACGTGTCCGCAGAAATGCGCCGGTACATGCGCTCGGGATCCGTGGAAGCCTCGGGCTCACCGCCTATGCGCGGGGGCATCAAGTTCGTCTGGGAGTCCTCGCCCGGGTGCAGCGGGCGCTGGACATAGATGCCTATGTCCCGGAAATCTTCCATTCAGCTGCGTGCCTCTAGGTATCCGAAGTGGATGTGCAGCAACTTGTTCTCAGAGTGAAGGAATAAATTTGGCGATTATCCAACCCCTTCCAAACTGGCCCAGCCACGAAACCACAGACGATCTTTCTTGAACCGTTGGAAGACAGCTGTGCATGTGTACATCGCAGCCCTCTTAAATTAATAATTTCTTGTCGTATTGCATATCAGGTTTATTCCACGGATTTCGTGATTTTAGACAACAATTTATGTATGCGGGCTAAGGAACAAAAGTGGACCTTCCTGACGAAATCCAAAAAAATTCAACACAACAATTTCGACGAAATGATGCAATCAGCGACTAAGAAGAAGGTTCATGATAAAGGTAGTTTGCGTGTCTATGATAGGTAGGAGGTTACGCTCACTGGATACCAGCGGCAGCGAGCTTGTCAAACAAAAGGTCAACACCGGCAGCTAACTTCTGTACACGCTTCACAACAGCGCGCTTGCGAAGACGGAGCTGCAAAATTGAAGTCTGAATGTGTTCAACCGCCTGCTTTGGAAGTTCGTCCGTGTTGAAGAAGAGTGTAGTGGGGTATGCATCCATGAAGGAAGAGGTCGCGGTTGCCGCGGGCAGAAAGTAAGAGACGAGGGATGAAGTGGTGGACGGAGCAGCTGTGGTCGCCAAGGCAGCCGACTTTTGTGTAACATGCGATAAAGGCAACTCGACAGCCATGGAAACAGGGGGGTGAACGTCGACAAGCGTTGCACTGGATTCATTTGATGCCACTGAGGCTGAGCGTTTCGATGATGTGAGGGTGGATGCGGATGCAGTGTCAGTGACCAAGAATGACGCAGAGTGCCGAGTAGCATCGGAGGCTTCGGAATCGGACGATTCCGCATCGGAGACGATCGTGGAGGCGCTGATTGAAGATGCATCTGCATCAGGGATGGATGTTTCTGGGACTACGAGGGCGTCGGGGGCCAGGACGCCGTCGGCGGCGTCGGCGGGCTTGACGGCATCCAGCCGCTCGAGGGCGCGAATGAGCAGCTCGTCGAGCTCACGGACCTGGCGAAGCAAGGACTTTGCGGAAGCAGGTGATGCGGGTGGCGCAATGGTTGATACCGTGGTTGCGTGGGGAGCGTTGAAGCCAGATCCAGAGCCCAATGTTGACGAAGAAGTTGACGAGGCCAGAAGCTCGGCGACGGCGACGCCGACACTCGCCAGTCTCGGGTCAAGCCGGATCCGCAGCTCGTCCTCTAGTTCCCGGATTGCTGCCGCGACCGCCCGCCGTCGGCGCTTGAAGCGGCCCATACTCTTGCTTGTGTTGTGGCCCCGGATCAGCAGCTGGATGCCGTACGACAGCGCACCGCACGAGGCCAGCGATGCGATCGCAATCGTCGCCACTCCAATCACACTGCTCGTCCAGTTCGTCAGCACCATTCCTCGTCGTCGACCGCTTGCTCCTTGAGAATCAACCTCGAAAAAGAAAAACTCCGACATCCGGACTCCCGTCCCACCATCCAGACACCGATCCACCGCTTGCTTCAATCGCTGGAGGCAAGTATTCATCATAGAAGAAATCAAATTTCCATAATTCTATTGTTCCACTCGGAACTGACTGTAAACGTTATTCCATTAACGTAGAAACCTTCAAAGGCTTCATGAGAAGAAACAGAGAAGCTACACGATAGTAATGTCTGGACAGTTTCTACTTTTTGGTACTTTGAAAACGAGAATGCCAACCTTTCGGAAGCTATCTTCTTACTGAAGCCAGCAATTGCCGTCGCCCATTACAAACATCCTGTCACACCAGCGAATCCCTTTTATAAGAAACATAACGCATTCATAACCACTGCTTGCATCACCCAGAAATACCATTTATTAATGAAAAAATGAAAAAAAAGCAGGAAACTTGTAAGGAATGTTAGTTGGGAACCAATTTGCCATTGAAATCCATGTTCAGCGACATGGCTCCCTTTGGCATTTCCTGCTTCTTGATCGCGTAGTAATGGGCATGATGGTCTCCTGCCGACTTCTTGTTGTAAGTCAGGAACGCAGCACGGCGAGCCTCCGTTGATACGTTCTGCCCCGACCGGTGCGGAATGTACGAGTCGAAGAGAACGATGTCCCCTGGTGCAACCAAAACCTGCCTGAACTCCAGCACGTCCTCCACGTTCTTATTGACGGCGCCGTGCGTGTTGGCCAGAATCTCCTTCTGTGGGAACACGCCCACAACTTCAAGTGGTCCCTTGGCAGGGGTGGACTCGTCCACAGCCACCATCACGGAGATATGATAGTCAACGAGGTCGCCAGCTTTATACGCGGTCACGTCCTGATGGCAGGCAAAACCCATCCCGCCTGGCGGCTTCATGTTCATCTTGTCTTTGAAGAGGACCGCGTCGTCCGTGCCTTCCCCATTGGAAAAGATTTGGCCCACAATGTCAGACACGGTGCCGCGTGCGGCTTGACCCCACCAGCCGTCCTTGCAAAAGTTTTCCAAACTGTTGAGGCAGATGTGAGAAAAAGGAGGGGCAGCAATAAACCAACTTACCGACATAACTTTGGCTCATCGCTCCCAGCAATCTCCTCAAAATAGTCCAGAAAGGTCCCCTTGGGTGCAGTCTGTACCTTATGAGTCTCGGCTTGAACTACTGTCCCATCAAAGAGGCCACGAATGACCAGTGTCCCCGTCTCCCTCCAGGCGCGGAACTGCTCCTCCGATACAACGTAGCCCTTTGCAGCGTCCTGTGTACCGTTTTCCTTGAGATAACTACGAACCAGTGCTGCAAAGTCGCGCTCAAACTCGTACACAGGCGCGTGTGGGTTCTTGGCGGCCTCGTCCAACGCACGCATCCGGAGCATACTCTCAAAGAGCGGATCCTGCTGGAACGCCGTCACCTCCTCGGCCGACATGGCTCCGCCCTGCCGTCGGAGTGTCGTCTTGGACGCGTCGGACAACTTGGCGCGGTAGGATGGGTCCACGGCGCAGAGGTAGCGCTTGGCGTTGACGTGGTTGGCCACGAGATGTGTCACTGAATGAGGGAAACCGAGCTTGGCCAGGAAACGCGCGGCAACGCCTTCGTGGTCTAGTGTGCCGCAGCCGTCCATGCTGGGTGGGAGTTCGGCCTCCAGACCGAGAAGGTGGCCAATGTCGTGGAGGAGGGCGGCGACCTGGATGGTTGTGGAATCGTTCTTGGACGCCATGATGCCAGCTTGATAGCTGTGCTGAGCGATCGAGATGGGATCGCCAATATAGTCGAGGTTGCCTTGCTTGGAGAAGAGGGAAGCCAGGCGGGCGAGAGTGGCGTCAATGTGGGACATTGGGGTTCTTCTGGCTTCAGTGAGTTTTGAATGAGACAAGGCTGGGGGATCCTTGTGATTTATACCAGTGTGTGCAGGACCGCATGTCATTTCATTCCATGGTAGTGCCGGACCCTCATTTGAGGGCTTGGCAAGCAGGATCCTCATCGATGTTCAGTATTGGTCGTGCAGCATCCTCATAGCGGCACATAACTTAAATAGCATTAATGGTGACGCCGATTAACACACCGTTGGAATGGTCACCAATGCAACTGCTCCAAAAAGGGTCGCAAATTCGCCCATCCATACAGGCCACGATGCAAATATGGTTCAAGCAAACAGGACCAGTTTTGAACATTCCAACATTAGCAGGGTGGGGCTTGTTGAAAGAATGTCAATCAAATAGTACACTGACAAGAGGATGTGGGAGCACGGAGCGCACACAGCATCTTATCGGACATTTGTTTGACCCCCGTGACGAACGCCCCACTCTTTTCCTCCACAGGAAATGTGGGACTGTTTTTCACTTTTATTCTTTCCCATTGCTTCTCCTATTGAAAATACATTGTTTGAGTGTTTTGCGCTCTCTCTTTTATTCAGCCAATCAGATTGCGAGAAAAATTACAGCAGTAAAAAATGAAACACTCATGAAAAACATATTTTCCATCCAATTCGACATCTTTCACAAATAATGATTTCTTATCCAATATTAAAATCAAAATTTCCAACATACGTGTTGGCTAGTTGGCGTTTCAGATTTTCCGCCCGTTGGAAACTTTCAAGCAATCTGATTGGTTGAATTAAAGGGATTTTGCACAAAATCACAACAATGTATTTTCATAGGTAGCCGCAATGGGACAATAAAAGTGAAAACAATTCTATACTTTCTTGTGAAGGATCATTCATACTTTTTAATAAGTTCGGTTGGATTATATAAACATTGAAACCGTCGCTAGAAGTCTTGGCTTCCCCATGTCATCGTGAAAGTAAAGGGCATACATGTGCATAAATCACTCGCAATCAAAGCTTCTTTTTTTTTGGCGTGTCGATATGCATTGTGATAACAGTCCTTGTTATGAAGTCACCGTCAAAGTCAGCAACCTAACCCGCCAGTCAGCTCTTCAGAGAGGTTGGCAGTGCATGTTTAGCGACATAATGCACACATCTATGCGTGCTGTGGCTAGATAATTTTATGTAAGTTACCAGTTATGACTACCATGATGTAAACTTAAGGAACCAGATTATGAAAGATACAACTTTGCCTTAGTCCTGATGAGAAGTGCTACCATCGCGTTTACCGCCTTCCTCGTCTACGGTCGCGTTTCGTCTTGAGAAGAACTGTTCCACTAGGCGAATAGACATAATTTTCTGTTCTCGTTCCGCCATCTCACGCATTTTGCTCCTTTGCGTGAAGAAAGATGGTGCATCACGTTACAATTGAGGGTAGCAATGGAGAGAGCAGTTTATTTGATTAATAAATGCTCGACCCATTATTTCTGAGTAACACACTTCGATGTTTCACTGGATGCAATCCTTATTTTTGATTCGTGGCTTAGTTTACGTCATATTTTTTTGGTCATTGTCTAAACACACCATTGTTTCGTACCCAAAATGAACGCAACTTTGATTTCCACCTTGACGGGTACTGACGCAGTTTTGCAGTCGACTTCAATTGGCATTATGTCAACTGTATCCGTTGTCGGTGTTTGTGAGCTGGCTTGGTTTCTCCATTTCATTGTAAAAGTGGAAGTCATAGACATGGGCAAACCTCTTACAGTCAAAGCTGTTTTTACACCTGTCAATGCGATTTTTATGTGTGGAGCCTTTTCCATGGGTGGATTATATATGTCCATGATTATTTTTGTTGCCCGATCACCCTTGAGCACCTTCGTGACCAGTCCACATAATACAATCAATCAGTTCTTCATGGGATTGAGTGAGGTGCGGCTTATTTGAATCTTCATGTCCTAACGACTATTCTCCAGATAGTCAATGTGTTTTACTCCTTCCTCAGATGTCAAGGCATCATCCGATTGATCCTTCCAACATGGCATTCTCATGTTGCCACTGCAGTCAAAGTGTTTCCCGTGTTTGCCTTGCTCCCCGTCCTCACCGGCATAATTTTCCTGTTCTTCAGGGAGCGTGTTGGTGTCTCACTTGCGATCGGATTGGACAACTTCGCACTCGTACTGATGGGCACAGTGACTGCTGTATTTGACAGCTTCCTTCTCTACTGCCTCGTTGCTTTCTTGCAGCGCACCGTGGCACCTGGTATCCCCGTCAACAAGCGATTCCAGGTCATTGCGGTCCGAGGCATCGTTTGCATAGGTATCGCGTCCACCATGATTGGGTTGTATCTGTACGGAATGGTTCAAAAGTCACCCACCGTCTACGCCTTTACAATGGTATTGATCTACGCTATGCTCAACTTTATTGCTATTACGCTTCTTTCCATGAAACACTCTTTGCATCAAGTCACATTGGAGGAAATTGCCGAATCCGAGAGGAGAAGGGCTCCACTCACAAATGAACCAGAGAAAGGCAAACTCAAAGTGGACAAGTCTGAGACGAGACAGTTTCGACATTCAGAAACGTTGGTTTGAAGCAGTTTATGCAACCGTCGATTACATTCTTTCTTCGATTTCCCCTTTCTTCGTTCCTTCTTATTCCCTTTCTCTTTTTTTCTACTCTGAACAATGTCTTGAAGTGAAATGCAGGGCTGACTCTTTTCAAATTATTGGAAGAAAAAGAAGCGCAAGGGAAGGAAAGCAAACAGAGAGATGTTCCACACCCCTTTCCACAAACATGAATCACGAAATCCAGCTATTGGCCATCAATTTTTGCACTGCCAGCAAAGCCTGATATCTCACATCCGAATGCTCGTGCGTCATAAGTTGCATAATCTGTGTCTTGGTCCCATTCTCCTGCACAAACTTCTTCCCTGCCGGGCAATACTTGACGAACTGTCCCACATCATGTGCTGCAACCGCCAACACAAGCGGCCCGCTTCCACCAGCAATCAACCGCCCCAGCACCCTCACGAGCTCGTAATCCCGTTCACAGAGCCGTGCCGCATTCGCTTTCCAAAACTGCTCACTGCAGTGCGGCGGGCTCCAGTCGAGCTTGCCGCTGCGCACCTCGCTCGCGTATTCGTCAAAGGTGCTCAGGCGGTTGATGTTCTTGGCGAGTTCCTCCTTAATATATTCCAGGTCTTCGCTGATTTCGGAGTCGGTCCATTTGCGCGCGCTGAGGGTCTCACACAAATTCAACAGCTTGTTACCGAGCATGGGAATGATGTTTTCCGAGGGAGACAGTAAGAGCATATTCTGAACGTGGGACGTGTTAACCGCTGAGGACAAGACAGAAAGTGGTACATGTTACTTTGATAGTGGCGAAAATGACGCGAACGACCTTCTCCTTGATTGCGCTTTTGGCAACGTCGATGAAGATAGGAATCACTTCGTAGCTCCTGTATTGCGGCAGTTTAAGGAAAAAGGTGAAGAGTATGATATGACAACCGCTCACCGTTGAATGTCGGCAGCCACTTCTTCCACAAAACTCATGGCCCATAGGCAGTAGACGCCCTGGTACTGCATTTGTGGGTTGGACGACGAATTTTTGATACTCTCAATCAATCTGGGTGTGTGGAGAGGAGGATAGGTGTGAGCAAGCGCGTAAAGGCGATTAGGAGGCGAGATGGCGTACGAAGTGTCTCATTACCAAAAAAAAAGCGATACTTACCCGTTTACGGCCCCAGGAGTTTGGTAGAAAGGCAAACGGTATGCGGGAACAGCGAGAACGGATTGCAAGATTTGGATGCTAATGTCTACTACGTTTGGGTTCGGGTCAACGAGCTTGAGTGCAAACCAGGCAAACACTTCTGTAGGATCTACGAAGGAGGCGGAGGGTTCGCGCTCGCTAGAGACGCGTGTGCTGTGTAAGAAAGACTGTGTGAGGTATCTGATGAGGTGATCTCACAGGGCGAGAATGGCAAAGATCTTGGCGCTCTTGAGCTGAACGTATTCGTCATCCTTCTTGAGCAGCTTGATAAAGGTGCCAAAAAGCAAGTTGGGATCGAGTGCTGAAAGGATGTTTGCGCGATCTGAGAAGCCTGTGTAGAGATTAGAGATCTGGGGGCTGAAAGACCGGGGCGACGAGGTGGATACCGAGCAGCTTGTCCTCAAATGTAACGAGAACCGAATGGAGCGTGTCGTTTCTCGCGAGTTTGTTCAAGAGGCCGAGGAAGAGGGACGCGTAGACTATACCAGACTGTGGTGGTTATAGCGTTTGTTGGTCCAGGGAGGCGTGAATGGCCTCACCTCCTTGAGGGAGTCCGTGGGGGCCTTCTCGAACGCGCGGATCTGTGCCAGCTCGTCCTCTGTGATGAGCCCCGCCTTCGCATATCCCTGCGCGGGTGACAAGGGGGGAGGTATATTAGTCGGATCGCAGGGGCCCCGAGTGGGCAGTTGCTGGCGGGGAACCCACCTCCCACGGAATGGTCTTCTCCCTCACGGCCGCAGTCTGCTCTTCCAGATATTGGTTGTGGCCGGCCACAACGGGCGCAATGCTTATGCCGCCCTCGTCGCTGGCTGCAGTCGTCATTTCTTCCTGGCGAGTATTGTCACTAAAAACAACATTGCTACAACTGCATCCCCCCTTCAACGCTTCAACGTTCCTGACGAGCTGCCATGTCCGCTATTCTCGCGTCCTGGCTTCAGGTCGACGTGGGCCTAAGTCGACGCGTCAACTCCACGGAGCTGGACTCAGCCTTTCAGTCGGGTTACCTCTTTGCCGAGCTCCTCTTCAGGCTCGGCGTCATACCTGCACTGGACACCACCTGTGGATACGTCAATAGCTCTCCCACAAATATGGAGGCATCTGTCGCCAATTTCTCCCTGCTCGAACGCGTACTGCGCGAAAAACTGAACATCAAACTCAGCCCCAATACAGCCTTTGATCTCATCACGGCAAAACCCGGTGGTGCTGCGGTTCTACTTTATCAGATCAAGAGCAGTGTCGCTTCTAACTCGCCGTTGAAATGGCGAGGCAAAAAATCGGCAGTCGTCAGAAACAACAACGGGGCCGCCGAATCGGTGGCCCCTGTCAGGGCGAAGGGAGAGCCCTTGCGCCGTTCTCCATTCTCCTACAAACTACCGCCACTCCCAAACAAATCTGATTCACGCGTCAACACTCCAACTCAGTCGGAAATCCCAGCCGAAGCCCCCACACCGGTTTCGTATCCAGCCAGTCCAACCGGTAAATGTACTTCACTTCCCTACGAAAGAACCTTGCTTTATCTTCAACATGCGGCGTAGGCGACCACCCTGCGAACCCAACCTACATAGACACATCCCCGCGCAAAAAGTACAACGAGCTCGAGCACGATTTCTTCAGTGAAACTTTGCGCCTGAAGCTCCGCCGCGACCACCATGCGGGATACCGCCCATTGGACCATCCTAAGCTGCAGCACCCGGACCCACAACCGCCCATCGCCGCAGCTGCACTCACCGCAGTATGTTCACCTCCCCAGTTTATCTTTTTTCTCATGATGGCCCTGCTCACTCTCGGGGCACGGCAACCTGACTCTTGCAAAACCTTACACAGAAACCGCAACGCGGCAAGGTGGCGGAGGCCTGCGAGCCCGCGTTGCAGACAGGCGCGCGTGCGAAACAGGGGCCCACGGCTGTAGCCATAGCACCAAAAAAACGGAACGTGAAGGAGCTCACGCAGACGGAGCAAGCGCACCTTATGCGCGAACACGAACGTCGAATGCAGCGTAAGCAGGAGGAGGAGGTACATGTCGCCCAGTTTTGGGGGTGAAATGATCTACTGACGCTCTTTAAACAAGTAGACACGGAGTAGGAAGGTGGCGCGAGGAGTGATCGCGAATTTGGATAATTTTGAGCGCATGTTGCATATAGAGGAGTGCGAGGAAAGCGAGGATAAACAGGATAACGCGGCGAACACGAAGTCCGGAGGTGTCGAACCTGCGGAGATAAAAGCTTTCTTGGCACGCAAAGCGCAGCTAGATCCAATTCAGCACGGGAAAGTGCTAGCGCAGATGCAGCCTCCGGTGGAAGAGGAGCTGAAGCGAACGGAGGAGTATGTTGGCAAGATTCGGGTGCGTTTAATCTAGAATATATATGGTCGTTAACATGTGGGAAACACTAGCAACGAAAACTGGAAGACGACGCGAGCCGAAAAGAGAGAGAGCAAAGACGGCGAAAGATTGTCTTGGGTCACCAACAGGCAAAAGAGGAAATGGAGAGAAGTCATCTGGAGGAGCTATTGCTAACCAAGTTGATGCGGCAGTCGAAACAGGAACGTCGCATTGCAGAAGGGTATGACTTGCAGTTCCTTATACACCTGTTCCTCAACAACATCCTGCAGCCTTATGCAAATTCGTCTGGAAAAGGACTTCATGTGCGAAAACCGCATGATTCGTGAGGAGCAATATGCCAAGCGACGTCAAAAAGATTATGAGGAAGCCTTGGAGCGCGAATTCATAATCGCGGAGCGAGCGCGTGAAGAATACAAGCGTCAGACAGAGCTTCAGCTTGCACAGCATTTTGAAATCCTGGCCATGAAAGCAGCCGAGAAGCACATCAAGCATGCCGTGGCGTGCAAGGAAATTGTCCATCAGATCGTTGATTTAAGCTTCAAGGTAAAATCACGTTTCAATGCAGTGTTGCAACTAGCCCTTATTGACTCCACCCAGATTGCAGAGTATAGGGAGCTCAATGACTACGAAGACGCACCACCCAACCAAAATTTGATGCGCCAGTGGAAGATCTTATTCATCAAGGGTCAGCCGCTTCTAAAAACGTATGACCTCAACCTCGACCAAGATCGCATTATTCCTGTGGAGCAAATTGTTGAAGTTGATGGGCCTCCAGAGGCCGAAACGAACGTTGTTGCTGACAAGGAAGTGGTGCGCGGTATCGAATTGGTTGATGAAGAAGAGTTTGGACATTATATTAATGGCACAGGTCTTTGGAGCATAGCAACGGATGGGTAAGTCTTGTAAACCGGTCGTCTGAGTCAAGTTGCCAATAATTGATTGATTTTTGAAGGAAAGGAACTGGTCGCCTCAAGAATGAGTATTTGGGCATGATGATTAGCACCATTTTTGAGATTGTGACGCCCGCTGATCCCGTGAATGAGCAGCCTCTTATGCCAACTGTTCCCCTGCGTTTGGTTATGCTTGGAAAACGATTTGCAGGGAAAAAGACTCTGGCGCGTGCTATTGCCTCTATTTATAATCTGACAGTGCTTAATGTGGATTCACTGACAAAGGAAGCTATTTCGTGAGTGTTAGTTCATAAATTACAAGAGTTTAAGGAATCCATGGAAATAGGGAATTTGATGATATTTCTGACGCAAAGCAGCGGAAGAGTGTTGCAGCAACACATATTGGAAGCAAGTTACAACAGGCACTTCTGTCTGGTGGTTGCCCTAGTGATGAACTTTTAGTGACCTTGGTCACTGAAGCAATTAAAAAACATTCGCAGCCTGAAGCGCCTGGATGGATTCTCCTAGATTTCCCAAGAAACCGCTATCAGGCGCAGTTGCTTGAGAAGGAACTTTCAGGGTGAGTGTCGCATAGAGTCATATCTTTTAAGCTAATTGATATCCAGCTATGAAGACCCCAAGCCTGTAAAGCCAGGCAACTTGAAAAGAACGCCAAAAGACAAGCCTGCGCCGCCTGCCAAGAAGAGCTCCCTGATAGCTCCAGCAGATCAAAAAATGGACAGCAAGGTGCCACCGGCTATCAGTGGGATTGACGCAGTAGTCATGCTTGATATTGACAATGAAACGGCCGTCAAGCGGTCCACTGGTCGTCGGCTTGATCCTGTGACTGAAATTGAGTACCACCTAGAGCTGAATCCACCGCCCATGGATCAACCTGTAAGGCTTTTCTACTACCTGTTTGAGTTGCGATTTTGTTAAAATGTGTGTACATAGGGTATTCATGAGAGGCTAGTTCCTGTAAGCGATGAAGGTGGCCAAGATACTCAGCTGCAATATCAGATTGTAATCTTTGAAGATCAGGAAGATTCTTTAAAAGAGTGGTTCTCCAGATTCAATAATCTCTATGTAAGCGGGGTCATCGAAGGTTACGCTTCTCGCGTTGATCATTTCGCATTGTAGGTACTAGATGCAATCATTCCAGTACCCACTGTTTTTCAGGCCGCAAAAGAAACATTGAAGGAAGTCGTGGAAAGAAAGGAGAAAGAGAAGGAACAACAAAAAACGATTGAAATCCCTGCCAATCCTGTTGCTCCCACAACCGTCCCAATTTTGGAAGGTTAGTGAGAATTCTTCATGTTTCATTTTCCAACTCTGTCTCGTTCAGAATCGGTCGCAAAAGAAAGCACACCAGCACCCGCAGTTTCCATCACGCCAGATGCGGCTAAAAAAGAAGCTGAAGACAAAAAAAACAAACTCAATTCGGGAAAGCAAAGGGCAGGATCCGGGAAAGCGTCTCCAGACAAACCAGCAGAAAAGACAAATTCACGGGGTGCGTCAGCATCCACTGCTGTGGTTACTGCCGCAAAATCTGGCACCTTAGCTCCGAGCTCGGCTGTTGATCCCAAGAAGCCAGTGAACTTAATTGGAATCCCGGATAGGAAAACCAATTCCATCATTTATGTCGAGACCCCTGATGTTGCTTTCCCGCCCCTTATGCGAAACATCGGGACTGATGGTCGGAAGTTGCCTACCAAAGAACTTGCCGTAATATTGTCTGAAGGTTGACTCTCATTGTTTTAAAGTGTCATCATACTGAATCCATTATTTCAGAGTGGATTACACTTGAGAATTCATACACAGATACTGTCAAGTTCGCATTTAGATGTTTGCGACGAGAGCGTGAGATTGTGATGCGATATCGTCACAAAACGAAAGTCGACTTCAAAAAGTATTTGGAACGACCCGACAAGAAGCAAGAGCTTGTGGAACTATTTCAAAGAGAATACAATGCCATTGAAGATGATTTAAGGTTTGCCAATCTAATGAGTTTTTTGTGTGTGAAGCGTGAACTTTTGCCATAGACCAGATATGGATGCAAAAGCAGAGCTTCATCAGCGGGCTGAAGATTTGCGTGAAAAACTTTGGGACATGTCTGACAGGCGCAGGGAAGAGGCAGACAGTGAACGAATGGCAGTGATTGACGACAAATATATTGAGGACCACTTCGCCATTATGACTAACATCTACGTCAGTATGATGCAAGCTGAAGTAGATAAATATGTTCAAACTAAGCAGATTGTATTAGACTTCTATAAGGATGCGTATGGAGGAGTTGAGTTTCATTTTTTCACTTGTTATGCAACAATATCTCAGCCAAACTCGTTGCAGACGGTTCTCAGTGAAATTCCAAAAGGGCATTTGAAAGTGCCGCTACTGTCTCCCACTGCGATTCCTCCAGTAGACACCAGCGCTATAGTTGAATCACTACACAAAAAAAGGGATATTCAAACTATTCCTCTGAAGGGAAAAGCAACACCAGCTACTGCAGCGGCGGCAGCTGCGACAAAGGTCAGGCCTCCAGGTTCGGCTACCGGAGCGCGCCATCTTCCTGAGAAGGCCATTGCACTAGGTGAAAAGGACTCTATTCCTGAGCCCGAGTCTTCTATGTTTGCCGATCTGGATGCAGCAATTAGTCTTGCTTTGACTGCTATCCAAGTGCAAAAACCAGTACATCATGAAGAACCTCCAGCTCCGGAAAAAGATAAGAAAGACAAAAAGAAACCTGCAGCTGTAGTTGAGCCTGTTGTAGAGACAAAAAGTACGTCAAAACTGAAACGGAATTGAGACACTCTCTGAATTTGAAAGTTTAGGTGAGACCGAAACTGAAATGCCCGCAGAATACCAGCAGCTTGCTGAGGCTGAGGACCAAATTTTCCAACGCCGCTTAGAAAAGATCCGACTCATGGCAATCTTTAACTTGACTGTGAGTTCAAAAAGAATTGTGGGTGAAAAACTAGAGGTTCTCCAAATAACTTCACAGGAAATCCGGAATATGGGCATCGAGCTATACTCTTTCCTCGATGAGATAATTGGATTCAGATTCCAATCAGAAATGGACTCAATTCGTGACCTTTTGAACGTGATCAAAGAAGCCATTGAGACGGAAAGTCGATTGCCCAATGAAGTGGCTCTGAACGGGGAAAAGTTCAGGGTAAACTTCAGTGCCTTGACACTTGAACCGGAGCCTGAGCCAAGGCCAGAAAGTCCGACTGAGAAACTAAGTAAGAAAAAATACCTTTTGGAGTAGAACAAATAATTGATATGTATCTAGTTTCGGACCAGTTTACTGTTTTACAACTGTTGAATCTTGGGCGACACTTCAAAGGACTGGCACCCAAAGGATTCTTGCTGTCCAAAGAGTTTGCTGAAAATTTGACACGATTAGCGACGCTATCTGTTGAGTTAATTTTTGTGGTGTCGATTGTTATCCTCCACTAACTGAAACATTTGCGAAAGCCTGGAATGGATATGCTTCCAGAAGCATACATGAATATCGAGAGCACTGTCCTTCAGCAGGTAAGCATTTTTCTCTATTTGTTGCTCTTGTTCAATGTGCGACCAGATTATTGTCTCTCTTGATCCATATGGCACTGGATTTGTAAATTGGAGAAGATTCATTTTAAACCAAGCGCGAATATTGCCTGTTCCTACCCTGGAGCAACTTTGTGCCTTGAAAGACTCTTACCTATGTGCTGACTCGTTTGCCAACGGAATGGTGACAAACACTTAGAATCAGTGTCGGAATTGACAACAAACTGAATAGATAAGCAAACAAGATTTTATGGATATTCCGCTGTGGTTTGAAGAAGACATGGATGATATGTACATGACTCCTGACGAGCCTCCCAAGTTCAATCGCCCAGCAAAACTGAAAGCCGCGCTGTTCGGTGATACGAATGTTTACTCCCTTATTGGCGATTTACTAACGCATCATCGGAATAGAAATATTCTCTCTCCCGCAAAATACGACACTGAGTAGTGAGCAGTTGAATCAAAGAATATCCATCGCTCCCGCAGCAAACGCTCCCCAAACAGATGGCGTCATCGACAGTGATGTACTGGTTCAAAAGTTCGATGAAGAGGGCGTTCAAATTGCTGGGTCGGATGAGTTGCTCCAGCAGCAGCCATTGGAGGCTGAGGCCAACACGGGATCGGAAGAAGCAACAAAATTGTCAGAAAATGCAACGTCAATTACATCTGCCGTTTTGGAAGAGTCTCGGGAAGATGAATGCTTGTTTGATGTTATGACGTTTTTGATGGGATGTGCATTGGACGATTCACCTAAGTCGGGCCTTCAAAAAGCTTTGTTTGTTATATCTGAGCGAGGCGACGGTGCTGTTAACATTCAACAGCTGTATGAGGTGGGTCTCATAAAATATCGTCTTCACCACTAAAATCATTTTAGATCTTTCACTTTTTCATGGCTCTCAGCGACGAAACAAGCCGAATCAATATCGGCCAAACAGAGGATCCAATGCCAATGGTGAGTCAACTGAGCAATTTGGGGTGATTCTGACATCCATGTTCGGATAAACAGGATATGCTGACACGAGTTTTTGATGATGCTGGTTTGCCTTCAGATGAATTCATCCTCTTTGATCAACTCTGCACCTCTGACGATCATGCACTTCTGAACTGCCCGCTTTTTGTCCTGGAAGATGCCTTGTCAGGCGGACGGGCAACTTCAGGAGGCTTCACAAAATAATAACTTTCAAAATAAAAGGAACCATTTGAGTGTAAAAATCAATCACTTTAACGTAGTTATCAAACTCTAACACAAATCGATCGAGTTCTTTAGCCACCTCAACTTTTGGAGGACACACGAAACGGAGGGAAATCGTGCCGAGTCACGCTTTATGAGCGTGCCCACATTGAATCAAAGCCGTCACTAACAACACCCAGACCTTACTATTGTGGTTGTATCTTTCGCGCTGACTTTACGTTACGGATAAGGAAGAATGATGACGCGGTCAAACTGGCAAAGAACGCTGTCACCCTATGACGGTGTAATAAACGATAGATTCAGTATATGGTATATTATACCGAAACAACCTGTGTGATAATGTTAAGTATACAGATACAATGTCTATTGGGCTTCTGCGCTCCTTTTTTGGGCGGTTTAAAGGAACGGCTGCACACTTCCAATACAGTGCAGCCTCTTTTTTTTGTACGTACAATGGAATAGCCAATCTTTTCGGGGTCTTCTTGTACCCTATCCTCTCGAAAAGAAAGCTGGTTGGGTGTACTGGAAGTCGGCGATACGGTTGGACAATTTCTTTATGTCAATTTTATAAAACTCAAAATAAATCACACTGAAAAAGCCACAGAATGAAATCGCTTTCTTCCGCACCTACTTGCTGCCAAATGCAGAAACAAAAGACTTGGAGTCTGGAACAAAGTAGAATCCCAGCGCGATGATAAGGTAGGACACAATCAAGGTCCATCCCTCCAACCAGTGCGTGCGTCCATCCTGAATAAGCGCATTCACAACCAACACCGAGACAAAGAGCACGGCTGTCGGGAACAGACCAAAGTCCAAGTCCATATCCTTGTTCATGAAAGCGCCCGCCAGAACCACGACAGGGGTGACAAGCAGGGCTAAGCGACAAATGCAAGTTTAAGCAGTGACAGGGACAAAAAATCACAAGGGAGACATACCAATCTGATGCGCAGATCCAATCGCCACCTGCAAGGATAGGTCCAATTTGTTCCTCAGCGCACTCGATACCGCCGTCACATGCTCCGCCGCATTTCCCACAATGGGCAAGATGATAATCCCAATAAAGACCTCGCTGATCTGCGCTTCTTTGGACAGCCCTTCAATGCTTCCTACTAAGATCTCCGCGCAGACGGCAATCACAAGTGTGCTCAAGCCCAGGGCCAGAAACGCGATCCATCCGAGAGTCACGGGCTCCTCGGACTCCGTCTCGGACTCGGGCTCCTCTGTGACCTGCTCGAGGTCCGTCACGAAGCGCGTAATGCTGCGCGAACGTTTTGGAGTCACCAAGAGGCCATCGGGCTGTTCGTGTTGGAGGGACTTAGTAAATACAATATGGAGGCGTGGTGCAACGTACGTTGGTGTAAAGCTGGAAGACGAGGTACGCAATGTACGTGATGAATAAGATGAAGGAAATTCCGCGAGAGAGTGTCACGATGCGCCTCACTTCGTCTCCCTTGTCCACGTCGCCGTCGTCCAAGACGAACTGGACAGCAGCGGGTACGAGAAACCCAAGGAAAGTGAGGGCAAGTAGTCCAGTGGAAACATTTGCCCGATCAACGTCAAATTTCTGGAACTTATTGCGCTCAAAGGGAATGAGGCCACCGAGGAGGAAGCAGAGGCCGAGTACGAGGAGGAGGTTGGATAGGATGCTGCCAATCATGGAGGCTTTGACTACTTCAAAGAGGTTTTCCTGGAGGGCAAATACGGACAGGATGAGTTCGACGGCGTTGCCAAAGGTTGCATTCAAGAGGCCTCCGACTGTTTCTCCCTGTCTGTGGAGGTGGATAAGCGCGTCGAAGCCGCGACCCATTGCTGCGAACGGCGAGTCTACCTCATTGCCAACTGGTCTGTGGAGAAGTCGAGCATCTTTGCGAGGGGAATGATGGCACAGAAGTTGAGGGCGAAGACGGCCGTGTCTGACCAGCCGAGCTTGCTGGATGCTATGCCGAGGGGCACGAACACGAGCAGGGCCACGTTGAAGAGGCGGTTCGTGTGCCAGACCGCGTAGAGGGAGGAGAGCACCGTGACGGGCCCTGTCGCGTGGGTGTGGGACTGCGCATGGTCGTTGGTGCCCTCGTGCGAGGACGGACGCAGCAGCGGAGTCTGTTCGTTCGGCATCTCTTTTCTTTCTTTTAAGCACAATTTTTTATTTATTACACACGTCATTCGCTTCAACAAATATTTAACATGTTGTTTGCGGCCAGGGCGGTTTTGGCGCGGGGAAAGACGACGCAGTGACAAGAAAAACAGCCGAAGCAGACCATGTTCAGACCCGCGTCGCGCACAGACTCGACGGCGTCGTCGAGCGACGAGCCGCTTGTGAACAGAACCCTGGACGGGGTCACGGAGCAGAACGCCGTGTATGCGGCGAAGCGGTCGCGCGTCCTGTCGCTGATCGAGCAGACGCGGGACCTGCTCCAGGACCTGTCCGCCTCAAATACGTCCACTGCTTCTATTGCTGCATCAAGTGGTACCCTGAATGCGGGCGGGACCCCACAAGGGCCTCAAAGCGGGGGCGCGGGTCAGAACGCCTTCAACGTGCGCGCAATGCCCACAGCATACGACGAGCGCAGCCCGGCCGTGCTTGCCGCGCAGGGTCTGCCCGTGCTCAGTGTGCTTGGTCTCGATGGATCCGATGCAGCAATGGCCACAACTACCGGCGACATCGAGACGCACGTACTCGCAGCAAAGATGGCGGACGCCCTCGTATACATTGACAGGTTGCTTCTTCGTATTGCCGACACACGATCAAGGGTGCTCGTCACTGGTAACGATGTCTGCCCTGCTGATCGACCGTCCCATTACATCGCGCTAAAACAACTACGGCCATTCCAGGCGATCTCAACGGTGGCAAATCAACATTCGTGAATGCACTCCTCAGAAGACAGGTCGTGCCAGACGACCAGCAGCCGTAAGTAATTCGCTGCAACGACTCGCCGCTTCCAATTTACCACGACACGACCTTGTGAAACTTTTAGCTGCACCGCCCTCTTTGCAGAAGTAGTCGACGCTTCCCAAAATGACGGCAAAGAAGAGGTTCACGGTATCCCAGACGCCTCCAAATACGACCGGACCGACCCATTCACATACACTGCCTTCTCCATCGACATTCTGCGCGAGGTTGTTGAAGAGAACGAGCCCGGATACGAAATGCTTAAAGTCTACTGCAGCGATACGCGCCCGCGCGACACCTCTGTTCTCCACAATGGCATTGTGGACGTGAGTCTGATTGACTCGCCCGGTCTCAACATTGACAGCATGAAAACAACGAGTTTGATGGCGCAACAGGAGGAAATTGATGTCATTGTGTTTGTTGTGAATGCCGAAAACCACTTTACCTTATCGGTGAGTTGTATCTTTTGTCCGAAATGAGGGGTGGATAGTAGAAGGTGCAGTGTCTCCATCCAGAAGGTGCTAACCCAAAAAAACGCGAAATCAGGGTCGCGAATTCCTTCAAAACGCTGGCAAGGAAAAGTCTTACATTTTTATTGTCGTGAACCGGTTTGACCAAATCCGGCGCAAAGACCGCTGCAAAAAGGATATTCTGAGCCAAATCAAGGAAATCTCTCCCCTTACATACCAAAATCGGGACCAACTGGTGCACTTTGTCGCCGCTAAGCAAACTCTCGAACCGAACCCGCCTCAGGAATGGCTCGACAGCTTCACCTGCCTCGAAAACAACCTCCGCAGCTTCATCCTCGAAAAACGCGCGCGCAGCAAACTCAACCCAGCCAAAATGTACCTTGCGCACCTCCTCGGCGACATGAGCACGCTCTGCACCTACAACCACGCGCTGGCCGTACAGCAAGTGGGCGAGATCAGCGGCGCATTAAGCGCGACCGCGCCGGCCTTCGAGCGCATGCTGCGCATCAAGGAGCAGTTCCTGGACGATGCGACACGCACAATCGAGGACAGCGCCACTCGCGCGCATGCCTTTGCGCGCGACCAGCTGGGCAACTTTTTGGAGGGCATCGAGACGTATGTGGAGGATGTGGAGTGGGGCGGGGTGTTGGGGATGTGGCAGTATGCGCGGGAGCTGCGGAATGCGGTGTACCGGCATGCAGCAGTGCGGTTGCGGCGGTGTGAGGATTTTGCAGTCAAGAGCAGTGTGGGATGCGTCAAAAATATTGAGGCCATGGCGGAGAGTTGCATGGAGACTCCGCCGGTGGTGGATATGGCGGTGGTGACGACAGCATTTGAGGATGGCAGTGCTGAGGCGGGTAGAGCGGCCGCTATGAGCTTATTCGTGCCGCTAGAGTTGGGGGACTTTTTTGACTTTGTGGACAAGATTGAGATTCTCAAGGAGTATGTGCCGAGCTTGGGCCTTATGCTGGGTGGTATCTTTGGTTATCACAGTGTCACGATGGGAATGTGGAGGGCGGATCAGACCATGGTGCGAGGCAAAACGGCCTTTTTGGGCATCTCATTGGCTGGTACGTTCCGCTTGTTGTTGCCATCCCATGGTCGCTCACGGTTCTAACCCGGCCCTGAACACAAGGTGTTGGTCTCTTCCTCTACTCCCTGTCGGACATGAAGAATGTCGTAGACCGTAAAGTTCTCGGCAAAATCAAATCCCATCTTATCACCGCCGGCCTCGTGGACGCCAACTCGGAGCGTATCGCACGCGGCACGCGCCGTGTCCTGCGCCTCGCCATCTGGGAGTTCCAGAACCAGTTCCAGCGCGTCATGATTGATAGCCAAATGAAGCGGCAGGATCTGGTCGAGAAGCGCTCCAAGGCGGAGATGAACAAGGACGAGTTTCGAGCCCTGGGTGCGCGCGTGTCAACGCTGCAGAGGATAGTGCAGGAGATTGATTTGGATTAGAGTGCTTTGAGGGTGGAGGGCGCTATGTGCGTGGAGGTGGGAAGCGGGTGATGATTTTTGCGTGCCGCGCTCGCGCTGTTTTGTTGGTCAACAGTTGAAAACAGTATCCGCTATTTTTTTGTCTCTCGATATTTTTGTTTTCTCTTTCTCCTTTTATCATCTCATTTCATGTGAATGCAAGTCCAGCACTTAAAAAATTTCCTAGTTCGTGAACTCTGAACTCTGTCCGCCTTGCATGTGCGCCGAATCTCGGTAGACGGTTCCAAACCAATCGAACAGGTGCGATACAAACCCTCGGTACCATCCACAACGGAAGGACCCGCTGGAGTTCAAGCAGGTCCGGTTGTGTTGGGTGACGTTGTGTTGTTTGATTTCCGTGGGGCGTTGTGTGCATGAGTAACAAGTTGCTGTAAGCTGACAGTGAGTTGCAGGTGCGACAGCGAGGTTGCGTTTTACTCAGGAAGGGTTGTTGAAGGCTAAGTCGAGTGTCTCAGGACTTGCGTCGAACAGGCAAGGTGGCATGGTGTCATCGTGTGGGAGTGGGAGGTGGACGGCACAGGGGAAATAGATGCTATGGTTGCATAGATATGACTGCTACTACGTGGGATTGCAGCAAAGCTGATGTTGCGGACTGATGTAGTGATGTGCATGTTGTGCTGGAGGTCCTGTATCAAACAACACAACGTCACCCAACACAACCGGACCTGCTTGAACTCCAGCGGGTCCTTCCTGCCGTTGTGGATGGTACCGAGAGTTTGTATCGCACCTGTTCCAGGGCGTGGCCTCGGACATGCGGATGCAGGTCAAGAACCAGTCCAAAAATGATGGTTATAACTGGGTGTTGATAGGTTGTCGGGTTGAATTTAAGGCGCGTAGCGTAGCATTAGCAATCCAGAACAAGTATTATTTCAGTCCATTTTCTTTAATCAATACACTGATATCAGTCATACGACTGGTATTTAACAATAATCACCAAGCATCTGGTGCGAGTTTCAAGTTGCAAGAAATTAGAAAGAAAACCCTGTTATGATTCATCAAAAAAAAGTGGCCCAACTTGAGGTCCGACATCAGATACAGTGAAATTCAAAAACACGCCCAACTGAGTCTTCATCTTGTCAGAGACCTCCCCCACGATTCCAGGATTGTTGAAATACGCAAAGTACCGCAGTTTTGTAAGCTTGTCTAGTGCAACCACCGGCAAGGGTCCCTCCAACAGGTTGTCGCTGACCTCCAACGCTTGCAAGCTGTCCAACCATCCAATCTCTTCCGGAAGCACTCCACTGAGAAGGTTGTGCTTCAAATGCAATCCCTTGAGTTTCCTCAACCTTTGCAAGGCCGCGCCCGGAATCTCGCCCGACAACTGGTTGAAACTAAACCCAAGAAACTCCAACTGCACAAGTTGTCCCACCTCCACCGGAATGGGACCCCGCAGCGCGCACTTGCTCATTTCGAGGTACCGCAACTGCACCAGCCGTCCCACCGCGTGCGGAATCGCCCCGCGCAAAGGGTGGCGCGCGAGCGGGTTCCGTGCGTCAGGATGGCTGCGTCGGATCTCGTACCATGCGAGCTTGGTGAGGTGGTGCAAGTTGCGATCCGCGTGTGCGGATTGAAAAGGCGCGGGAAGAAGGAACCAGGCTTTGTCGAGTGGCGTCAGAGAGTAAGATTCGCGAATGAGGGGGCTGCTGGAGGGGTGCAGCTGAATCGTCAGAGATGCAAAGTAGGGAGCCAAGAGAGCGTTGTAGATTTTGCGGCTTAGGCGCGTGTATTGGAGCACATTGGTTGGGTGGATATGTTTGAAAATGTGTTGTAGGAGTTCCGTAGGAAGGGAGTCCATTGTTGCCATTGTGGGGGAGGCGATCGGGCTCGAATTGACGTGGAGTTTCAAGAAAACTTTTCGAGCAATAGATAGCACGAAGAGCACAGGTTACAAAAGAAAGCCATGATAACAAATTAGCATGCCATGGAACAGAGCTGCTTAGCCCCATCCGTGCATCGCTAGTTCCATTGAGCGTCTCCGCAATACGGATCGAAAGCAATTACTGTGGTAGCACATGCATTGCAGGATCCTTTCAAAGCATCTCCTATCTAACAGACAGAATGGCTACAGGTTTCCATCACCGACACAGTTGTAGCTGGCTTAGGAACAAGGGACACATAAACTATTTTCCCTTGACAGTTGCTGATTTCTGGAGCACCACTGCTGGGGAACCTGACCAGTCCGCCACTGGCTCCCATAAGTCTGAACCGAATCTACGAAATAAAGTTGCCACTGAACTCCAGCCCCACTGCCATTCCTGAAAACGCGGCTCTTATACCGCAGTGTAGCTACTTCTTGCTACTTCAGTGCGGCACAACCGCAAACAGATCCTATTGCGCGTGGGCCACCAGCACATCGCCGAAGAACTTTACAACATCCGCTCCTTCTCTACCGGGTGCACTCGACGTCGGCGGGATTGTAGAATGTACCATGCACGCTCCACTCGTGTTTCCTAAACGCGTCATAATCTTGCGAAGAGGCCCCCTTGTAACTGATCTACAGCCGCAGCAAATCAAAGAAAATGTCACTTTCAGATACCAGAGCGTCGATACTTTTTAAAATCACTTTCGCTTTATACCTCTTCAAAGACTACAAAGATGATAGAGAAGGGGGAAAAACCTCAATGCTCACAAAGAAAAATCTGTTGGATATTTGCATAGCCATCGTCAGGAGTAAATTTTCTCTCCTTGGAAAGCTCTTCAGCATGCATCGCAGCTTCAGCTTCCGACATGGTGGACCGACAATAGCCTGCGATAACGCGCACAACTTCCAGAGGTAACTGCTTCCCAAACGCAAAGGTGTACAAATCGCGCGCTAAGAAGTCCGCCTGCTGCATTCCCACATCACGTGTCGAATAGATTCGGTGATCCGGGTGTACAAGGAAAAAGGCGAGAATCTTTCGATGGCCGGGTTTGGATGCATCCGCCAGACTGAAATCTTCGACGCGGTGGTGCAAGAAATTTGGGAACACCACGCATCGGCCAGTTTGTGCTTCGATTTGTCCGCTAATTTGAGTATTGTTGCTTTCCTCATTGCTGAAACCAAAGGCCTTCTCCAGTCCTGCAAAGTCACTTTGTTCATATTGAAAGGCAGAACCTTCGTCCGTATCATAAACGTTGCGGAATGTGAGGCGTGATGGTGTAATATTATCCAAATCGTAATACACGATTCCCGTAGCTGCTATGCATTCGTTCTCCATTCCCTCCAGATGCCAGCTGCCCCCATTGAACGCGGGGTTCTCAGGAGTCAGATGAATGTTGGCCATCTTTACAATCACTTGAAGCGTCTTTCCATTAAGTTTAAACTTTCCCACAGAGGCAGCATGAAGGCTTGGATCAAAAATTTCAGGCATACCGGGCAACTGAGCAGGCCGTCCTTCGCCTCTGTCCTGCATATCATCAACGAAAGCATCGAAGTCCAATCTATTCTGTGCCTCATGACGAAGTTTTGCGTCTTTGACATCAGCGTCAGGTCCATACCGACTGAGTATGAATTCAGTCAAGAAGTAATCGTCTTGATCTATTTGATAAGTTGCATTGTCCATTGCCGTTTCCATACGCACTGGAGGCTCGGTGTCAAACGAACCCATTGTTAGTTCAAACATGGGTAGGATATCTTCAAAAATTGCTGAAATATCCGCATACAGTTGTGCATGTACCGAGCGGTGAAGGTTATTGATGTACGAAGCGATTTCAACTTTTCCATCCTGGCCCATTTTGAATTCAGAGGGCAGCCACTGATACTTTTTTGACACATCTCCAGATTCAATTCCATCATATCGCAAGACACTGTGTCCAGAAGGGCAGAGAAGATTCTTCCGTTGCAAGCTGCGCCCATAAACAAGGGGAAAATCACTTGGATGAACAAGATCCAACACTTTGCCATCAGAGCCTTCATGCCATTTCTTCTTGTAAAGAGCAAGTTTCTCAAGGGGGGCACTGTGGCTTTTGAGATTTTCGACACGAGATGTGGGCAGGATGGAGTCAGACAAGAAGACACCATGCACTGCGGCAGGAGAAATAACGCCATGATCTCCAACTCGAACCAGGCGCGACTTGGCGATGAAGTCGAGCTCCTGAAACAGGAAGTCAATTGCTTGATCAATGAACTGATTGTCTGCAACATTCTCGTTGGGGCTCGCAAACTGCGGCTGTTCATCAATGAGTGTCCGTAAGACGACGCGTAACTCAGCACGCCAGCGATCCGTGATCTGAATATCGTTTGCTTTGGTCCACCAGCTTTTCTTCACTAGCACTTCAGTCAGAACACGCAAATACAGCGTCTCCCGGTGGAGCAAGACGGGCAGCATGCGGTACCTTTTTTTTAAAATGGTAACGTCAACGTACGCCGATGGTCACGATCAGACAGTGGTCAGTACCGAAAGTCCGGCGACTCCCACGTCGGCACAAACAGCCCGTCTCGACCATCTTCAGTATTAGGTTCGTGAAGTGGATGTCCTGGCGGATGCGCATACTGGGCGAAATGCACCGGATTTCTCTGAGTGAGGTCATTGAGTCCACCGGTCGACGCCCCGCGAAGCGTAATTACCCGATAGCAGTTCAGTCCATACTTGCACATCACCTTTCTCTTCTTGGGAGGCATGTTCCGATGGACACAGTTCCGGAAGGATTCTGTTCTTTTCTGTGGTGGCTGTGCATTGGCACTCCGCACATGTCCGCTCCACTCCGTCAACTCCCTCTAAGCCCACATCAAACCACTTTTTTTGACGTAATAACTATCCACAGGGTCAAAAAATTTGTATGGAGAAACCTTACAGGCAAACTACTCCAATCCCATTGCCCGTGACAGACCAATACGCTCCCTAAAGGACCGCGGGGAGCAAGGCCTACACAGGGAACTGATTGTGCAGGTTCCAGAATTATAAAGATATGTGTATCATAAAGAATGGGTGAGAGCTAGCAATTGGCTGCGGTGCGAATGCGAGTTCATCAAAGGCTCCCGTGACGAACCATCATTTGTGGCCGAGAGACAACGCGCCAGTCTTCATCCAATGCCAGAAGCCGATCTCCCTCCGCAGTGGACACCACTTTTCTGTCCGTATCAAGATGCCTTGCATTCTCGACCACAACTTCGTCCACGACTCCCTCCAGTAACACGCACTCAAACACATTCGCCATCAACGCAATACCTGCATCAGTTACCGCAAGGCCACTTACCCCAACCAACCGATCCCCGCATGCCTCCAACTCTGCCACGCGTCGCAGAAGCTCGGCTTTGACAGTTGGCCCCATGCGCGCGCTCGTGGCGGCGTCCCACGCCGCAGTCTTGTGAATATGATACACATGCAAAGCGTATTCCCGGACAGCACTAGTCTCATGGTGGGATAAAGCGGGGAAGAGGGCCTCCGTGTGCAAATCGGCCTCTCTGAGATTCCCCGCAATGAATGAGCGCCACGCATCTGTGGTGAGGGCAACAGCCACAAAGAGTCCCATCGCAGGGGCAGAAGAGGGTTCGTCGTATCGCTGACCTGATCGTGCTTGGAACCTGAATGCGAATTGCGGCGCCGCTTGAATCCAATCAGCCAACACCTCCAGGGACAGAGGACTGTCGGTCGGGTAAACTGCCGAATCGTGATGAAGGACGTCCAGCAAATCTTGATCCCGTAATGGCTCCGCGATTGGTGCCGCGTGCGTCGGATTCATTCGGATAAAGACTTCCGCTGAAAAGGTTCAAAATAGCATTCCCAATTCAGTCTTTATCGTGTCAGCAGAGGATTGTTGAAATAAGCAAAGTTCCGACGTTTTGCTAGCTTGTCTGGTGCAATCACCGGTTATGATCCCTCCCACGCTTGCAACCATCCAATCTCTTCCGGAAGCACTCCACTGAGAAGGTTGTGCTTCAAATGCAATCCCTTGAGTTTCCTCAACCTTTGCAAGGCCGCGCCCTGAATCTCGCCCGACAACTGGTTGAAACTAAACCCAAGAAACTCCAACTGCACCAGCCGTCCCACCGCGTGCGGAATCGCCCCGCGCAAAGGGTGGGTGTGCCCTTGAATTTTCTTTTCACAAACTCTTACCTTGACGGATAGAAGAGTGGAGGTTGGAATGTGAAAACTTATTCTGACAAAGAGTCCAGACTTTTGACGCCAAAACCACTTTTGAGAAAAGATGAGTTTTAGATGTCCGGCCACAAAAGCAAGCACCTCAAAAACTATCATGCAACGCAACATGATGAAGCCTTCAATCCCTTCCTCAAGCAATATCCAGGCAAGTAGTATGTCTATGGGGATGGCGACATAGCCTGCCTTACCACACTTCTGAAGCTCCTCTATGACCAAAGAACTGCTCGCTTGCACCAAACTACATTCAGCAAAAGTGAACGGACAAACAATTTTCCGTATCAAACAGCTGCAATACCAACAATCACACCACTCGTCTCTCCGACATGTCAAATTCAACTCTGAATTGTCTGCCAAAAAATACCATGTTTGGGTTAAGGTGGTGACCGCGTGCAAGAATTTACTTACCAGTCAGTAACAATTCAAATCTATGTTATCTCTGGATGTCTTGAAGACAATACAAGTTGAAGAACAAACACAGGAGAGATTAACCCTGAGATACAATATAGTTTCTTTGGCTTAACAAGGCTTGGGATAGTTTTGCTGATGTGTGGCATGGGAGAGAGGAGAGTGCATGAAGGGTTTAGGTTTTGTGTGAAGTGTTCATCACCCCAATTCTAACTAGGAATCACAATTTACCCTAATCAAACTGTAAACATGCCAAATTTTGTGTAAAAAGGTTTTTGCTGTATGGAATTCACTTGTGCTGTCCAATTCCATGAAGAAACCCAACCAACAGAGACAAAGTTTTCCCTGTCAACCCCATGAAAAGTCTTGTCATAGTATCTTCAGGGATCAGGCACCTGAAGAGACAAAAAGGAACATGATACGCACTTGAGTGTGCAAGTAGACTGCTGAGTTATTCAAATGTGCACAAGAAGCTCAATAAGGATTGGCAGAGCTTTGTACAATTTGATCATGGCAGGAATTTGCATTCAAGTTTGCAAATAGCGACCTCACTAAGGTTTTTTGAATAGTGGAGCTTGTAGCCCCTGGCTGTCTAGCGCTGGATTGACGCTGCCAATGGTAGGAGTGAAGCACCAAGTTCCATACTGTTGTTAAGGTATGGAGTTTGTTTTATTTTAGTTTCATTTGTTGATTTAGATTCCCTGAGACATTTTATCCCCGCCAGACTTCCAGCTGATGAACCCCTCAGCCATCTGATACAAGGTGTGATAAGAATTTACTAGATGAATGTGTGAAGTTGAATTTGTCCAGACATTATCTGCAAAATGAAACGATGGCAAATTGCAATCGCTGAGGGCGTTTGTGCGTGTTTGAAAATCATGTGCCAAACACTTAAGATGGGACTTCATCTCAATATCTGGATTCCAGTGCCAACCACCATAATAGGGCTATTTTAAAACTGCTATTCTTGCCATTTTGAAACCAGAAGAAAAGGCAGAAAAGCTCGCTGAGGTTACAGATTTTGAACTCTGTCTTAATATGTGACCAGGTGTTGATTATCAGTACAGCTAAATAAGGCAATGGTTTGTCCATACATGAGCTCAAGAAACCAGCAATGATTCAATTTAAAGAATTTAGACTGGCAAATCAGTGTATGATTGTGGGTGTCCTTTTTGGTTTTGTAATTGTTAAGAAGGTAAAACCAGATGCATATGGCTTTGTTGTGTTTGGTCATTTTGGTTGCCATATACAGACCAGACGACGCCAGAACCTTGATCATAACACTGAGGATGTGATGTACTTTTTGTTGTAAGACATATCAATGACAAGTAATTGAATATGATGTGAAAATCCTAGATTATTATTATTTTGTCCCTCAGACGTGAAGTGGATTGGGAGAAAATTTGGCTCGAATTGGTAATGGCCAATACCAGCGTGACGGAGAGCCTAGGTGGCGAGTTTGACGCGAGCGAGGTAAAGCATTCAGTGAATGAGATGATAATGTTGATGAGGTTGGAAGATGGTTGAATGTGCTCATTACGGTTGGCAGAGGGTGACGGTGGTTCAGCTCCCGTTCGAGACGCGGGTTCAAGCGAGCGGTGGACGACTCGAGGCTGTCTCGTCATCAAACGAAGAGCACTTTGAAGGCGCAGAGTACGATGACAACGGCACTCTGCGCTCACTGTTGGCCGTATCTTCGCGCTTCGGCTTCGCAGTCTTCGCTTCCGCGGCCGCTTCCGGCTTCGCCCTGGTGCGCACAGCCCATCTCTCAGCTCTCAGATCGGTGCGCTTTGTCAAATCTATTGGCAGTAGCCTTGTTTCACAGTCATTGCAAACTAGAATGCCGCACGGGATTCCAAGCGCGTCGCCCTCACAGGTGCATTCGCAGTCGCGACACCCGCAAAAGTAGCACAGATTAAGCTGTCGGCCTCAAATGAGTTGGTGCTCGTGGCTCTCGTCAACGGTGCAATCCACGTCCACCAAGCGAAGGATCTTCTCAACGTTTGCCTCTCATTCTCGTACACCGTTTTGCTCCTTACTTACAATCTACGTTAACTATTTAGAACAAGGAGAAACCGTTTAGAGTTTACACCTGCCCTGCGGCAGACAACGACCCAGTCCTCCTCGCCCCCAATCCAGAAACGTTCCCAGACATACTCGCCGTCATTGCATCCAGCGACGAGTCTCTGCATCTGCTGAACCTTGCAACGGGCGAATTCACTCACCTTGACAAGCTCGAAGACGTTTCATGCATGTGCTGGTCTCGGAAAGGGAAGCAGCTTGCTGTTGGGGATAAGGGCGAAGGTCTCGTGCGTCAAGTCTCTTTGGAAGGAGTCGTTAAGAATACGATTGCCAAGCCTCCATGTTTTGCCGAGATTGATGTGGAAGGTAAACTCCTCATGAAGGCGAGTTCATGTTTAATTACCAACTCTCCGCATACAATCAGTGCATAGTCTCGTGTGGCTTGAGGACAAAGTCTTTGTGGTCATCTACCATATGACAGAGACGGAGGAAAATGTACCCTTTGTGATTACGCAGTCAGGAACCGCCAAGACCGGGATTTCCACATCTTACGTGAGACTCGAGGATCCCATCTTTCACGAAGACGACCGCACATGCAACTATCTTCCCGTTGTTCTTCGTGACCTGTGAGTTCTTTCGCTTTAATCCTGATCGGGGTTTGGAGTGAACTTTGTACCCAAGCGGCGAAACGAAATACCTTCTCGCCTACGCGTCAACAAGCAGCAACGAAATCGGATTTCTCGGCACACGGGACGATAGCTCGACAGCATGGGCGCGCGTCTCCCTCGCGGATAATGTGATTCTCCCGCTCGACGAGGCGGACAATGATACCCACGCGCTAGGATTTGACGTGGACTACACGAGCCGCGTCACCGTGCCTTCGAAAAATCCAGATATGACGCCGGATTTGCCACCGGCGCCGCTGCTTTATGTGCTTACAACAGAGGGGTCCTTGCTGGTGTATACGTTGTGTGATATGCGGTTGGCGGGGAGAGAGCGGAGCTGTCCAGCCATGGTGGCGGAGGTTTCGTCCCCGACGCGAGTTGAGTTGCCCCACCCATTGCCGCATTCGGTGCTTGAGACATGGTGTGCTTAAACATGTCCCTTTTTTCTTGCTGATATTGCGTAGGCTCTTTCTCCTCGCCGCGAGACGTCGCCTTCCAAGGAAAAAAGGCTGGGGATTGCCCCGAAGAAGGTGGATGGTACGGCGCCGCTCAAGCACGCAGCATTACCCCCAAAATCCTCGTCTCCCAAACGCGAGGCGTCCCCGGACAAGAAGTCCTTTGCAGAGACAAAGCGCGAGGCGTCTCCAGCAAAAAAAACTACCGAAGCCAAACTTGAGCCGTCCCTTGAACGCAAGAGTCCGGAGCCGAAGAGGGAGCCGTCCCCCGAACGCAAGATTGCCGAGCCTAAGCGCGAACCGTCCCCCGAACGTAAAATTGCCGAGCCCAAGCGCGCTGCTTCCCCGGGCAAGAAGGCTGCGGGCCCTGCATTGGTGTCTTCGTTCGAATCGCGGAGTGTGCGGGATCCTTCACCTGGCAAGAAGCCGGCAGCGCGAGAGCTGTCCCCGAGGAAGAGGGTGGATGCTACGACCGGGTCTCCTGCGATGGGTGCGCCTGCACTTGTGAAGAAGTCGGCGCCGACGGGACCCGAGGTTGTGTTGGCATCAGCGACGCGGGACGCGTCTCCGACCAAGTTGGGAGGCGGGACGACTTTGTCTTCAACTTCGTCAGCGTCGGTTCCGCCAACTGTAGTGGAGGCGGCCCCGACGGTGGAGGCCAACAAAGTGGATTCCGTTTCAAAGGCGGCTTCGGTTGCACATGCCAAGCCTGAGGCTGCCCCGTGGCCTCCAACTCATGCGCCGACGCCACCAGTTGACGCTGCTCCGTGGCCCCCGACCGATATGCCCAAGGTTCCCAAGAAGCAGCCTCCCGCGACTGTGGACGAGAGAGATGGCGGAAATTATTTTACGGAGGTGAGCAGCCTATGCCTTGGCTTGTATTCGTTATAGTGAAACTGTTTGTAGACGCTCACGTTGAAGCAAATCCCAAACGGAGCCAAGACACAAGTTTCTGAGGAGTTTGAGAGCCCCCAGCCGGATGATGAGGCGTTTTACAATCTTTTGGCAGTATCCAACAAGTTTGGATACGTTGTTTTTGGTACACACAATGGGTTTGGACTTGCTTTCACGCAAGATGTGCAAAAAACTGTTCTGCAGGTAACTTTTTTTGTTTCCTTTTCAAGCATCCCATCCGATTCTAACACAAGGTTTGGGCTTTAGTCTGCAGCGAAGGAGCAGTTTGTGAAAGTGACCGCGAAGCACGATATCGAAATTCACGACGAGGATATTGTAAACCAGATCCGTCTTTCGGCATCGCAGGAGGTGATTTATATTGGTACTGTTATGGGCAGTATCATGCTCTACAAGGCTGCTGACATCGCGAATGTAAGTTGTTGTTTTACTTAGTTTTCTCGCGTTTTAATGTTCTCGTTTGTTGGCTGAAGGGCGTGTATGATCCTTTTAAAACGCTCAACTGCCCCGATGAATCCAACATGGTGTTGCAACCGAACCCGGAAGCATTCCCCGACCACTGTGCCGTTTTGTCTGGCGAATTCAACCTCTTCATGCTGAACACAGAGTCAGGAGAGTTTACACCTCTCAGCGACATCGAGGACGTGAGCGCAATGTGCTGGAGTCGGAAGGGAAAGCAGCTGGCTGTCGGGGACCACCGTGGCGTTGTTCGGCAGCTATCTGTGGAAGGTACTGTCAAGAATACAATTGCTCGTCCGCCGCAGTACGCTGATGTTGTCGATGTCGGAGGTATGGGATGCTTGATGCCGAAGCCAAAACCTGCGCTAACTCGCATTAACAGTCGAGAGCATTGTTTGGCTCGAAGATAAGACCTTTGCAGTGATTTACTCTGTTGTCTCTGCCGAGGAGCCTGATGCTCCGCCTGAGCCTATCGCGTTTGTTGTTACTCAAACGGGGACGGCCAAAACAGGCATGCACACTACGTATCTGAAGTTGCAGGATCCCTGTGGCTTTCATGTGGATGACCGTTTAAACAACTATTACTGGGGCTTGATGAGTGGATTGTAAGGACGTTTTTGTAGTTTACGTGAGTGCTTCTCTGACCTATCATTTGATGCTGCACAGTGGGGAGGCTGACCACTTGCTTGTCTACTCTTGCTTTAACTCCCCAGAAATTGGCTTGATTGGGCTCAAGGATGGCGAATGGGCCACTTGGAACTTGGTTGAAACGCTCAACCTTCCTGTGGATGAACATGGAGACGACATGTTTCCTCTGGGCATGGAAATTGATTTCACAAACTCAGACCGCGTGAAGTCAGATCCCAAGACTAACAGTCCGGAACTATGCCCTGTACCACTTGTGTACATATTATCCAGTGATGGCAACTTGCTTGTATACAATTGTGTAGATACCGTGTTAGTGGGAAAGGATCGGGCTTGCGAAGCCATGAAGCCTGCTGAGAAGTTGCCCGGCTTGAAGCCTACTGCAGTTTCAGCCAGCTTTGTAAATCCTCCTGGTAGCAAGTTACCTGGCAATGTAGGAGTCCTAGTTCACTTTGCATACAAGTTAAAATGGCCCATTCTTATTAGGTAACAACTGGGTTGAAGGTGGATGCACAGTCCGAGAAACCGGCGTTCCAATGGGGCTTTGCACCAGACCCGTCAGCTCCAGCTACCAAACCGTCTCCTCCGCCCCCTACGAGTATGTTCTCAAATATTGCCCTGAAATCGAATATACCGGTTTCGAGTTTTGGCAATGGGGCGCCAGTGGACCCCTTTACCATCGTGAATTCACCGTCAGAGGCTGCCACGAAGCCTGTATTTGGAGGCTTATTTAGTACTGCATTATCCTCCACATCGCTTCCTTCGACTGTTGCCTTTACGAACCCACCGGCCGTTACCGGACCTTCGTTTCCGCTATTTGGCAATCCTGCTTCATCGGAAGGATCGAAACCAGCTATTCCGTCTCAAATGTCCTTTTCGAATCCATCGGCTTCTCAGCCTGTTGCATCAGCTCCGCCGTTGTTTGGTGTTAAAGCTGCAGAAGTTGGCACGAAACCTGCTACCATCGTTGCCAAGCCTGCTGATACTACTGCCGCCAAACCTTCTTTTGGAGTACCATCGTTTGGCTTTTCCAACAGTCCAGGAACGGAAGCCAAGTCAGCGTTTGGAACTGAGTTGGGGAATGGTCCGCGACCATTGTTATCAAAGCCTAATCCTTTGGTGAAAGGGGATGCTTCGTCTGCCTCGTCGTCTCCGTTCGGTGCTGGCAAGTCTGTTTTTGACTCAGTTGCGGCGTCTCCTTCCCCAGTGCCTTCCTTGAAGCCTGTTCCCTCCGTTTCTGCCCCCCCTGCTCCATCACCTCCGAAAGTCGCTGCGCCTCCACAAATTTCGCCAGCGGCAGCAAAGCCTCCCCTCGCGAAGGATGATGCGCCGAAGGTGCCAACTATTCAAGCTGCGACTCGACAGCCTGCTCCATTAGTGGCAGTTCAGACTCCACAAAAGCGGGAGTTACTGCAAAAAGCGTATGCGACTGCTAACAACCATTCACAATTGTTTGACCGATTTTGTGCTGAGATTGAAGACGAGCTGAAGGAGGTAAGTGTTGTGGCTTCACAATGCTATTATGCTAAAATGATGTTTGCAGCTGAAGAACGATGTCGTTGTATCGAAGGACTTTTTTCAAAAGAGCGTAGCCAACGTTTGTGAGATTCTTCAACGGACACAAGGCAAGATCACCAACCTGAAGGGGAAGGTGACGGAGGCCGAGGCTCCTTTGGACAAAGTTGCAGGCATCCAAAAGGACTTGAAGACATCGCTTCTGCTGGGTTAGTTTTGGATATAACGTGGACTTGTGTTGCTTAAGTGGCCTTTACAGTGAAGGGAAAGTATCAGCACTCTGAGAAACTATTGCAGTTCATCAAAAAGGAGACAAAAAGCCTGTTTGAAGAAATGAATGTGCTTGGTCCCGAGTTTGCGCATTTGCAGGATGTTCTCACAAGAAAAACCAAGGTGAGGGATCCAGACTTGGCAAAATGCCGGTTTTCTCACCCTGCTTCACTATCAGAAACTTGAAGGCTCCCTTAGCGAAATTAAGGGGGCTTTGCTCGAAATTAAAGGCTTGTTGGAAATGAAAGCCAATGCAGGAAGTGCCCAGGCAGTAAAGTGAGTTTGACGATCTGGGTTTGAGATTTGCAATAACGTGCGTCTGATAGGTTACCCGACTGGGAAACAATCTGTCGAAACGTTCGGCGTATTACCAGCCACACCGTTACTCTTTCTCGTCAGCTAGACACTTTGCTGCAGGTACTTCAAGATGAGAAACAGTCTCAACTCACTGCCGCTAAGGTTGTTCCGACGCCAACTAAGTCCAAGAACTCTTTCAATGCCATCTTCGAATCTGATGACGACAATTTGAGACCGAAAGATGCTGTTCGCTTGCCGGATGCATTGAAACAGCAGCAGCAATTGACATTGGCACTTCAGCTTCTGTTGAAATCTGACAAGGCACCAAAAATCAAAGTCATTACTTCGAAGCAGGCAGCTGCTCTTCCACAATCTCAATCCCCGCACTGGACATGTCCAAAATGCTTGATTCCAAATGACGAAGCTTCCGCAGTCTGTTCCGCATGTGACACAGCTCGTGAAGGAGAGTCGGAATCTCGACCATCTGTTTTTGGCTCTACTGCATCTAATACTGCAGGTTTTGGGATGGGTACCAATACGGCGACTTCAACTTTGATGACGAAATCGACTACCGCGACAGTTTTCAAAGTACAAGCCGCTGTCGCCGATTGGACATGTGATGTTTGTATAATTAAGAATCCTGGAAATAAGGTGAAATGTATGGCATGCGAAGCAGCCAAACCAAGTGTGACAAATGAAATGTCCGCGACAGCAAAAACTGCGTCTGCCGGCACTACCAGTGTTTCATTTGCGCCTGAGACAACAAAATCTGCTGTTTCTGGTGCAGTTGGTGGTTTCTCTTTCGCCTCTGTGAAGTCGGAAACCGCATCTTCTGGTGGATTTTCATTCAGCAGTGTCAAGTCGGCTGCCTCAACTGCGGGCGGTTTTTCGTTTAAGCCCGCTGCCAGTGACGAAAACGCGATTTTCAGACCTGCCGCAACTACCACGGCTGGTGACCAATGGACATGTAATGTCTGTATGATCAACAATCCATCAGAAAAAACAAAATGCATGGCATGTGAGGCCAACAAGCCGGGATCAAAGCCAGAAGCTGCACTGCCAGCCGCTGCGCCTGCATCCTCGGGTGGCTTCTCGTTCGGAGCACCTAAAGCGGTGCCTGCAACTCCTCTTACTGGAGGCTTCTCCTTCACTCCAGCCAAACCGGATGCTCCTTCTGGTAGTGGATTCACTTTCGCACCAGCAAAGTCCGATGCACCTGCTTCTGGTGGATTTTCATTCAATGGCTCAACTTCGAAACCTGCGGATGCGCCAAAGCCTGCTACTGCCTCCTTATTGCCAGATTGGACCTGTGATGTCTGCATGATTAATAATCCATCAGTGAAGGAGAAGTGCATGGCGTGTGAGGCAGATAAACCTGGGAAAAAGCCTGCAGCTGCATCCACTCCTGCTGCCTCTGCGTCTGGCTTTTCTTTCGGAGGACCCAAAACAATAGAGCCTGCAGCTCCTGTCACTGGAGACTTCTCCTTCACTCCAGCCAAACCGGATGCTCCTTCTGGTAGTGGATTCACTTTCGCACCAGCAAAGTCCGATGCTCCTCCTGCTGGAGGATTCACGTTTGAGACTGTGAAATCCGATGCTGCAACGCCTGGTGGATTCTCATTTGGTGCACCAGCATTGAAATCTACTGAAAAGTTACCTATGGAAGCACCAAAGCCTGTCATTTCATCTTCTGCATCAACCTGGACTTGTGATGTTTGTATGATCAATAATCCTGGTGACAAAATGAAGTGTATGGCCTGTGAAGCAGATAAACCAGGTGATCAGCCCTTAGAGGAAGCAACAAAGACTGCACATGCAACAACCCCGTCAATTGCGGCAACTGGTTTCTCATTCCCAGCTGCCAAGACCCCTGCGGCTGCTTCGACTGGCTTTTCATTTTCAACTCCAACATCATCCACGCCTTCAAGTCCGCCGAAAGCAACCACTGGGAGCTTCTCATTTGCTCCTGCGACTTTGAATGCCAAGAAAGAACCAAAAGCTGCAGCTCCGAAGGATGCATCTGGTTTTTCATTCGGGTAGGTTAGTTAAGTTCATAATTTCTCCTGGTAACCTTTTCCTGTGCGCAGTAAACCGGACGGCCCTGTTTTGACTTCTACTCCCGTCAACGTACCAGCAGCGGCAGGGGATGGCGGAATTACAGGATTTGGTGATTCCTTGGGTTTCGACACCAAACCCAAGAACAAGATTAACCCGCTGTTCGGTGCTGTTGTCTCCTCTCAGCCTATTGTCGGAGAAGCAGATTCAAAGCCTGCATTCGGCAGCGGTTCTGTCTTTGGTTCAGGGAGAGGAGTGCCGTCGAGCACCTCTTTTGGCCAAACGACTTCGACACCCTCCGCCTTTGGTGGCTCCAACACGACTAGTGCTTTTGGAACACCCACAGGTCAGTCGGCAGTTGGCACCACAGAGCCTTCTCCATTTGGACAACCAGCCGCCACTTCGACACCATCGGCATTCGGACAAACCACTTCACATGCAAGGACCAGCACTTCAGCGTTTGGTCAGCAGTCTGCCTTTGGTCAGTCAGCGTTCGGACAAAGTCCCCAAACTTCTGCGTTTGGCGCATCGGCAGCGTCAACTTCTGTGTTTGGATCATCGTCAGCTTTTGGCGGGCAGTCAACACCGGGGGCAGCTTCTCAGTCGCCTTTTGGTAGCTCTTCTGCAAACCCACCCGCATTTGGAGTCGCTGCCTCAGCCGCTTCCTCGTCTCCTTTTGGTCAGCCTGCATTTGGTCAGTCAAGCTTTGGTCAGCCGCAAACATCAGCTTTAGGGCAACAGGCTGCTCCTCGGGCAGCTGCATTTGGACAAAGCGCATTTGGCCAGTCTGGGTTTGGAGCTAGTGGTGCCCCTGCTTTTCCGAATGTCAACACGAACAACTCAAGTGTTTTTGGTCAATCTACCGGTTCAGCGCCTGGATTCGCGAAGTAAGCAGGCTTAAAGCTGAACCTTTTCTTGCAACTAATTATTCTTTATTATGGCAGTGTTGCGAACACAAAAAGCGTGTTCGGTAGCGGAGCTGCTCCTGTCCAAGGATTTGGTGCCAGCTCTGGAGTTTCTGCATTTGGTGGAGGTGCAAACCAACAGTCCCAAGGCTATGGAAATGCCGGAGGTTTTGGAGGAAGCTCTGGGCAAACTTCTGTGTTCGGCTCACAATCTCAAACTGCGAACCAGAACACAGCTTTCACTCAATACCGTTGATTCTTGAAAGTTTGCCAATACCAATCTTATTTACTTCATGATTTTATTTCATTGTCACAGTTACTCTCATATCCGGCGCCTTATGTTTCTGTTTCTTATTATCATCGAGTTGAAAGTCTGGAAGGTCCGGCGCCTCTATCGTATCAAGATCTTCGTCACCTGGAAGCAAAGCTCCAACAGTTTGCAGTCGGGTAAATTCTGAATGTAATAGTTTGGAGACCTCCATTAATTTCCTGTCTCTTGCCCGCATTGCCGCTAGTTTTTCTAATTCCTTGCTTGCAATCCTCTTGTCAATTCGAGATTGAATCCGTTCAAAGTCCATGCGGAGCGTGCGTTCGGACATAAGATTCTTCCGCAGTTCATATAAATGCACTTCAAATTGCTCTTTGTTTAGAGTCTCAGCGGCGAGAGCTGCTTTCGTGTCAACCAATTCGGATTCCAAATTTGCGACTTGGTTTTGAAGGACCAAACAAAGAGAATCGAGCCGTGTCCGGTCCTCTGTGACTTTGTACAAATCTGCAGACATTTTGATGATTTGTTCCGTCTTCTCTTTGATGGTGTTCGACGACTCGTGCCTCTCTTGGTGAAGGATGGACGTTGTTTCTGCCAACTTGCCGAGGACAGAATCCAAGTGTATCTTCATTTCATTGCGATCACTTCCACTGGCCTCCAAATCCTTCGTCAGCAGCTCATTTTGGTGGGTGAGCTTTCCAATTTCCTCGTGTCGGGAAGCGTTTTCCTTTTGCAAGCTAGCAACATCCTTGATCAGTTTGTCCTTGTCTGATATGAGCTCAAAATTAGCATCCATAAGCACCGCCTGCTTCTGATTCAGCGTCTTGTGTTCACTCTTAAGGTTCTCATGAGCAGCATGTAATCCCTTTAAGTCTTTTCGCAATCCAGTTTCAGTCGCAGCGGTCTTGTCCTTGAATTCAGAAAACTCAGCAGTAGTTTTTTCATACTGTTCTTCCTTGGCTTGCAACTCTGCCCTTATTACTCTTAACTTCTCTGTCAGGGTACGCTTGTCATTAGCTAAATTGACCTTAAAGGACGTGAGTTTCTCGACTTGCTCTTCGAGATTGAAGATGCGTTCTTCACTCGTCCGCTTGATTTGAGAAAGCTCAAAAGAGAGAATGTTCACATTGGAAAGCTCGCGGTCGAGATTGTTTTGTAAATCTGTGACTTGGAACATTAGTTGTTCCTTGAGTTCCTGTATCTTTTTCATGGCGGCAGCATCCTCCACACGAAGCTGATGAAGATTCTTGATTTCATCTTCACGTCTCAGAAGTTCTCGTTCGTGTTTTTGAATGGCCAGTTTGAAGGCTGTTTCGATTTGATCTTTTGAACGTGTCAGGGACTTCAATGCCTGTGTGGTGATATTTGAGTATTTCTGAGAGTAACCTCGTGTCTGAGCTGCTCAGTAGACATACCATGGAAAGTTTCTCCACTTCCTGCCTAGCTAATTTTAATTGATCCTCAAGCCCTTTTTTCAGCTCGGTCACGGTCGCAAGCTCCAGCCTCAAATCCGTCGCTGCCTGCTCCAATTCGGCCTTGGTCACCTCCAATAGCTGTTGCAAATCGCGAATGTGTTCCTCCAGATTTTGAGCCCGCAACGCTGTCTCCGTTTGCAAGTGTTTTAACTCATTGTATGTATTCCGCAGCGCTTCCAACTCCAACGTCAGCTTGCCATTTGATTCCTCCGCCTTTCTTTGTCCCTCCCCAGTCATGTTGAACTGCTGCACCATTTCATCCAGCTCAAACTGCAAGTCTCGCACGCGCATATTGGCCGCCGCCAAATCCTTGGCAGTCACCTCAAAGTCGCGACTGATTTTGTCAATATTGCGCTGTAGAACTTCGTTGCGGCTGATGATCACATCGCTTCCGTGCTCTGCTTCCTTGCGCAGCTTCGCAATCACTTCATTGGTGGCGAGATACTCCTTGTAGCTTTCGTGCAGCTTCTGCTTGTATTGGTCGCGCTGGTATTCAATTGCAGCGCGTTCATCGTCTTTGGCCTGGCTATGCGTGCGAATGTCTTCCATTTCGAGTAACATCTGTGGACGTGGGTTGGTGCGGGAAGTCAGCGTTGGCGAGGTTCCGGCGGAATCAATACATGGGGGAGGCTCACCATGCGCTTCTCCTCCTCTGAATTGATCAGGAACGCCATCAGAGACGACATTTCGGCCTTCAGGTATCGCACGTCCTGTTGCAGGCGCGCGCTCTCCTGGCTCTGCCACTCCTCCGCGTAACAGTAATACTTCATACTCTTCGTGAGGGCTGTTTTGAGGTTCTTGACGTTTTGCGTCTCGATGCGAGACGCAATTTGCTGGTCAAATAGTTTTTCACGCAGGCCTTTGATTTCGCGGTCTTTGGCTTCAATGGTACGCTGAATATGACATTTAATCAAATATCGGAAGGTAATGCAATTCAGTGTAAATACCTTATATATGGCACCAGAAAAGAAGCGCGAATTGCCAAAGGTAGGTCCTTTGCTTTTCAACGCGCGCACCATTTGTGCCTCGTAAAAGACGCTCCGGTCCTTTTCAACTTTTTGCGCCACATCCTCAAAAATTGCATTTGCCTTGATTGTAGGATCTTTGATGACCTGGTAGTACGGTGGAGCGTTCAGTTGTTCCGAGTCGGCCACCTCGTCAATCTGGTGGAACGAGTCGAGCTTGTCGGCGCCCGATTCATCCTTGTGTCGCGAGAGACAGTGCTCAAAAACATTCATGAGGCTGTCCTGACAGCATTTGCATACGCGCAGAGAAACGAGCAAAGCATCGTTTGAGGGCGTGTTGGCCGCGTTCGATATCACGGCTCCGTTGTTGGCTTTATCGTCGTTCGAGTTAGATCTCCCCTGCTCCATACGTAGTAACGCGTTCGGATTAATGTTGCGGGAGGATCCGAGCGCAAGGGCGCTTCCGGTCTTGCTTTGGACGTGATGAGGCATGAAGGAATTGATTTTGAGGTTGGAGCGCTCGTCGTCATCGTCTGGAGGAATATCGGCATGTTCGCGCGACACCTCTGCGGCCTCTGCTGCACCGTTGAAGGTGCGCGAGGTTACGTGAACGGAAGGCGACGCGTCTTCCTCTAACGCGCTTATGGCAAGGCCCTGGACGGAGGCGGCACTTGTGATAGGTGGTAGAGGATTTGAAGAGGTTGTGGACCAGCTGACGCGTCGTAAGTGCTGGGTGGCCATATCCAGCGTCCTCGTTTGGTGAAGGGAGGTCCTTTCCACCAAAAATTGGTGAAACGAACCTCAAACCATGGAGAAGTACCAGAAGATTGAAAAGCTTGGGGAGGGAACGTACGGTGCGTGTTTTCTATCATCTTGAGGGCTTGCGTGGTGCAGCGGAATGTATGGGGTGAAGCGCTATGTACAGGTGCAAGGAACGGACAGGCCCAGGATTGACCCCGCATGTGACGATGCCATCGGTGAACCAAATGATTGCGAGTGAAGCTGCATACTACCGTGAGCGGGATCGTGGGTCTGAAGTGGCGTGGGAGGGTGGGGCTGGGAAGCCGTGTCCTGCTTGGGTCATGGTCCCCTTCTCAGTTTCCCTTGCCGTTTAAGGCCGGGAAAGGACGTAACCCTGGAAAACGCAGGGATCGTGTACAAGGCACAGAACCGGGAAACAGACGACATTGTGGCGCTGAAGCGGGTACGTGATCACTCCTCCAGTTGTTCGCCCGCGAACTCCTTCGACTCACACATCGTCATGCTTCCTTCCCAGATTCGTCTTGAGAACGAAGACGAGGGCGTCCCCTGCACAGGTGTTTCTCCAAAGGTCACCTTGCGAGCGCACCCCAACCCACCTCCTCATCTTAACAGCAATCCGCGAAATCTCACTCCTGAAGGAACTCAAGCACCCGAGTGAGTGCAGCTCCTTCTTGTGGCTGTCAGTTCTTAGCTCAAGAACTCATTCACTCGTTATAGATATTGTGAAGCTGTATGACGTGATTCACACCGAAAAGAAACTCACGCTGGTGTTTGAATTTCTTGACTCGGACCTCAAGAAGTTCATGGATAGTTACGGTGGTGATCTGGATATTCCCACTAACAAGGTGAGCCTCGCGCTTGCCTCATGTGAAATTGCCACACAGAAGCTCACGCATGTTTCTTTTCACAGTACCTCATGTATCAATTATTGAAGGGAATCGCTTTTTGCCATGAGCACAGGGTGTTGCACAGAGATCTGAAGCCACAGTAACGTGCCTCACGGTCGAAAGATTGCATCATACTTACTCCACCAACAAAAACTTGTAGAAACCTTCTAATCAACAAGAAACTTGAACTCAAACTGGCAGACTTTGGCCTCGCTAGGGCATTTGGAATCCCGGTGCGCAGCTACTCCCATGAAGTTGTCACGCTGTGGTATAGGGCTCCGGTACTTTTTCTCCTTCAGTTTGCATCCATTTGTCTTCATTAAATCGTTTGACTCATCATAGGATGTCTTGATGGGATCACGGCAATACTCCACCTCGATCGACATTTGGTCAGCCGGTTGCATCATGGCCGAAATGGCGTCTGGACGCGCCCTCTTCCCTGGTCAATCCATTCGGGACCAACTTCTTAAAATCTTCAAGCTCATGGGAACACCTACTGAGGCGGTCTGTTTCTTATTGTCTACTTGTCCTTTGCGAGACCACTGAATATTATACGCAGACGTGGCCTAAAATCGCGGAACTACCCGAATACAAGACCGACTTTCCAATTTACGAGCGTGGAAACATTGCAGAGCTCGTGCCCAAGCTGGACGCGAACGGTGTGGATTTGCTGTGCAAGCTGCTCGAGTATGTTCCTGAAAAGAGAATCAGTGCGGAGAAAGCCCTATTACGTAAGCTATCCCATCTCTTTTTTTTGAGTTTGAGGAGCGTCTTGTCTTAAGTTTATCCCAAGATCCATACTTCGATGGCATGCGCATGGAGTAAGGAGGTTTGTGAGAAATCAATACCGAGATCCTTTATTTTTGAATCCGGAAATAGTGTTTCCTGTAAAACCTACTATGGTTGCTTTTTCGCTCTCCATGAACGACGCGGACGCGCTTTCGAAGCTTCCGTCAGCGAACGGACACCGTCCACAAACTGTTGCCGCGTCCAGTGCAACATCCTCTTGAATGCCGCACTCGCATTTTCCTGCGTGGGCCGCGCATTGTAAGGCACCGCTCCACGTAAGACTGCGAGCTGCGAGTCGCTGACTGTGAGCGGCTCGCGTGCCACGAACCAGGCCACGTCCTCCGTACAGGGAGGCATTGTCAGCGATCCCGTGTAATGAAAGTAACTGCTGGTTTGTAGGTGCGCGATGAGGGGTTGCAATTCCAGTCCCTGGATCTTGGTGGAAGTGTTCGCATGGATGGGTACTTGCGGGAGGAACTGGTCGAACCAGAGATTGGATGGACCGAGGTCAAAGAAGAGGCCTATGATACTGATTTTGCCTGCGCCGCTCGACTGCACGATGTGGGCCTCCAGGGGAAAATCTGGTGTTCAAAATCGCGTAAAAGTCGTGAAAATAAATAAAACTGAGGCGGATCTTCTGAATTACCCACATTTGCCATCGACATGATGTTCCCCGGGACTGTGGAAGTGAAGATTCTGGACGCGATACGAGTCCATTCCATCCCAACCCTCCGCCGGCACACCCGTCCAAAGCGGAGGTTGACTCTCATTCACTTGCAACTGCACAACACGGCCAGTATTCTTGACAGAAAACGATGCAAGCAAGTCTCCCCATCCTGAAACATCGGGCCCCTTTGATACGGCGAAAGTGTCACCTTCAAAGTCGACAGGACTCTGGAAACGCCCCGTGGCACAGGTGTTGCTGCTAAGTATACCCCAATGCGCGGGACCCTGTGCACCCTCATAGCTCCAATTGGTCGTGGCGCGACGCATGAGTAAAGGGGTATCGGCGCGTATAACGTCCGCGAGGCAGTTTTCTGGGCGCGTGCGGGTGGGGGCTGCGTGAATCCATGCAAGTGGTAGGATGAGAACTGGGAGTATGCGAGATTGGATCATGCGCGATTTGTCTTTCAAGGAAAGTTGTTTGGGTTCTTCCCTGGCTTTTGTTTGAAAGACAAGAGTTCTCTAGTCGAATGATTCGAGTTCAATTTGAACATGATCTTCATTTTCAGTTCGTGAATGGTTGTTGAGCTAAGTCAAAAAGTTGAGCATGTCATGTTCAAGGCTTGGCAGAATCTTTCAACATCGCATCATAGTGCTGCGCTCCCACGTGAGTATCAATTTTCTTACATCCTTTGGGAGTTGCTCAACGGCGCGTCAGCTCGTTCCTCCTCAATATCCAAGGTGTGCAATTGTTGCCTCAGAAATCTCCAAAAATGTGAGCACTGACACCCCTTCAACAGCCGTTCCCTCCGTCAACCAATGTCGGCAGCCCCGAATAACCTCCTGTCTCTATCCGAGCAAACTGGGATGCATCACCTGTACCGTATGCCGTAACGTCCAGGATCGTTCATAGGGAGTGTGAAGCGGCATGGCGCATGCTTGGGACGAAATCGACGCTCAGACGCATACACCCGATCCCCACCGAAACGACCATTTTATCGCCTTCCTTTGAGCTATTCTGGACGAATTGATCGCTTTCGTGTGAGGCGATGGTGTCGGATGGGCCTTTGGATGGACTGTTGGAGCCCATTGCGACGGGTCTCAGTGGGATGCTCGTCTGCTGAACGTTCCGCACACCCCTCCTGAACTTACCGTGACTACAACGAGCCTGTATTAATCGCTTGCTTTCCATGTCCGCGAAATCCGCAGGGCTCGTTACGCTCACACTGAAACCAGCGCAAAGTGTGAGTGTCTCCTTCCAACTGCCATACGCGAATCAATTCGTCTCACAAACGATATCTTGCACATGTAGCCGTTAGATCGCAGGGATCTTACCTCCGTGTGCACTTCAAGAATACGCGTGAAGCTGCCCAGGCCATCAAGGGCCTCACTTTGAAGAAGGCACAGGACTACCTCGAGGCTGTCAAGGACCACAAGCGCGCCATTCCCTTCCGCAGATTCAGCGGAGGAGTCGGCCGCACGGCCCAGGCCAAGGTGTTTGGTGTCTCCCAGGGAAGATGGCCCGTCAAGTCTGCCGAGTTCCTGCTGGGACTCTTGAAGAACGCTGAGTCCAACGCCGAGGTTAAGGGCCTCAGCACCGACAACTTGGTCGTCCGCTACATTCAGGTCAACCAGGCCCCTCCCCAGCGTCGCCGCACCTACCGTGCCCACGGTAGAATCAACCCATACATGTCTCACCCTTGCCACATTGAGATTACCCTTGTCGAGGCCGAGAAGGAGGTGCCAAAGGCTGAAGCTGTTGCTCCCCGTTTGACCAAGAAGCGTGCCGTGCAGAAGGCCATCAAGGCCTCCCGCGCTTAAATTCTTGTTTGGGGGGGACGACGGAGTCTTGTGATGCTTCCTGGTCACATCAATAAACAGCAATAATATATGAACGCTGGAAAGTTACACCTTGATGTGGACCAGTTTCCTCAAGAGTTAAATAACGACGATGCCTTCGGGCTGTGGTCTGACATAAATGTGGTAAGCGCTTGCACCATTTCTCTTTTCCGTGTTTTCGTAATTTTGTGAAGAACCATACGTCGTTCCTGCATCTGGTCCTGCCTTTTCCTTTCCGATTGGGCCAACAACTACTTGGTGGTCGTGTGCCGCGAATGGACAAGAGCATGAGTGCAGTAATAGTACACAAGACGAAGGGGGCAGAGGAAAAGAAATAATTCTCGTGGAGATGGCAACGGCGATGTCTTTGACAGCCCCAACAGAGCTGGCAGGGCTCCTGGAGTCACTGCGCAGTAACCCAATGCCCCAAGTGCGGCTCGCAGCCATGAACAGCTTGCTGCGTGAGCTGCGGACGTCGACCACCTCGAGCGCGGTACCATCGCGCGAGGTGATCCGCAGGTTTGCAGCCTTTTCATTGCGTCGCGTTAGGCACCGAATACCGCGTGTTAACCGGATGTAATCGATCGGATCACCAGTCTTCGGGCGTGTCTCACGGACGCAGGAAAGGAGATTCGAGCAAACGCCTTCCGCATCCTGCGCCACATTGTCGGCACAGAAGGCCTCGCATCCATTAAAACGTGCATGGAGTTGGGGATTGACCTATTCATCGTACGCGCGTTGACAAGGGACAACAGGTTCGAGCTGCGTCCATTCTAGATCGCACAGCAAATTGCACTGTCTACTGTGAGCTAAAATATCTAATCAAGATTCGATCTTGAGCGCGAACAAGCTATTAAGCTCGTGCGCGCTTTCCTCGATGTTGACGGCGGCGCCACTGTCCTTTCTCCTGCAGTCGTTCGCATCCTCGTCTCTCTTGCAGAGAACCCAGATGATAAACAGCGTGTCGTTGCTCTTGAAACAATCTGCGAAATTGGCATCTTGAACACACCTCTGCTTGCAAACTGCACTGGTATTCGCGTCCTGTTTGCCGCCCTCAGCGACGTGTTCACAAAACCAGGCGTTACCAACGTTATTGTGTCTACACTTGTCTATTTGCTGGATTCAGAGACCACTCGTGGTTATCTCCGACCTGATGTTGAACTCGAGGTGTGAACATACATGTTAATGGATGCATTGATCGTTGTGTCGCGGTGGAAACTGACCAAACTGGCCAACACAGTCTATCATATCGGGCCTCACGGATCCTTTCTCACCACCAGACCGCATTAAAGCTTGTACACAGATTCTGTCTCTGTTCCTTAAAACATGGACAGGTGTCATTTACCTCTGCATGAACTCGAAACGTAGTCTGAAGGCCGTCGTTGATTGCCTCAGTCTCCCCAACGATGTATGTCGAAGCTCAGTGCTCGAGATGCTGTTCGGTGTTTTGGGCGTCAAAGTTGGGAGCGGGATAAGCGCGACAGCCTCCAATAGCAAAGGTAATCATGGCTTACCATTTTGCGATTGCCTATTGAATAACATTCCCTTACGTTAGACCAATATGTATACAATAACATGGTGGTGGAGCGGGAATACACGCGGTTTGAGGAAGGCGGAAGTCTGGTCCATTTCCAGAGTGTCCTTTTGGTTGTATTTATGGAAGTTGGATTGTTAGAGGTGATGCGCTGTTTGTCTGTTCTTCGATCTAACCTTAATGTGCATTACCAGGCCCTCTCGAACGTGGTTCAAACCGAAAACAAGGAAATTGCTACCCTCGCCACTATTCTCGCGAGCGAAATTCAACAACTGTCCAAAACATTACCGGCCCAACACGCCACTCGCATCCAAAGCATGGCGGGCCTCTTTCAAATGGCAAGCGACTTTAGTAACGAAGTTGATCGCCACTGCGCCACTGCCGCGTTTGCACACATTGATTCCTTCTACGAAACAGGGCGCAGCATCCGCTTCGCTGACGTGAAGGAAGTCGTAGGCGGACAAATTGAGGATGCACAATTTAAGAGCATCGTGGCGGAGGCGGAGAAGATGTTTCTGAGGGATAGTGGCAAATGGGGATGGGATTTTATTCAGGCATTTTTGATGGTGCTTCTGAACAATTCGAGGCGCGCGGATGAGGTGCTGCGGAATACCAAGATTCTAAAGCGGTTACTCGGCTTTTTCAAGCCGATTGGAAGCGGGTTTGGAAGTGATATGAGTGAGGAAGATGTGGAGATTTTGCGCTCAACAGGATGCAATCTGATGCGGGTCTTATTGTCGTGTAATGAAGGTGTGAGATTATTGCGCGAGAGCAAGTTCATGATCGAAATTGCCGAGGAGTTCAATAAGTTGGACCCGGTACGTGCGCACCTGTGTGGGTTTCATTTTCAAGAGTTGATCTCTTCATACCTTAGATCAATGGCCCGCTTCCAGCCGATGCACTATTCGTTAAATCAAGAATGGAACATGACGCAAGCGGAATCTACTTCCACTTCCTCTCTGAACTTGGTAATTCACCGAGTGGCATGAGTATCCTCAACAGCTTCAAAATTTTCAACATGTACTATCTAATAACGGAGCTTCAGTCACGCGAAGATCTCATCAAAGCCCTTGTTTATTCGGTGGATTTTACCAAGGACGGGCATGAGCGAGTGATTTTGAGCAAGCTCATGACATCATCAGAGAAAGACGTGCGGTTATTCGCTACGGATTTTGTAGGGAAGCTACTATTTTCAAATCAGGATGAAAGTACCAGAGCCTGGTGCGTGGAAGTACTGGTTGTGCAGGTGAGATATTACTCTAACTTGGAATTGAAACATGGATCTAACGCCACCTGTGCGATATCAATAGATGTATGACTCTGGTATGTGCTTCTTCTGAACTTCTTCGTTGAATGTCTTATACCCCAATGCTAGCTAAAGACATCAGCGAAAAGGCCAAATTAAGCTTAGAAGCTGCATGTGACTTGCCTGGGGTTGTTGAGGCTATCTTGGCTCAGAACCCTGCTTATCAGATGGACTCTCTCACCAATCCAATTTACATGCGGTTTTTGAGAACTCTTGCGGGATTTGTATACCTTGACAGTTATGATTACATCCGAATGGAAATGGCGAATTGGATCCAGGTTTGATGTGCCATTTTAAAAGCGACCCTGATCCCCGTTTTTTGACAGTTCGGTATTTTCAACTATGTCACGCGTGTTGAATTGCTTTTGGATGAAGTTTATTTCAAGACTGCTCAGAATAGCAGGTAAAAGTTGATGTATGAGATGCTTCTTGGTTTGCTCACATCGATTCCAGTCTGGCGTTTCCACTACATTTCTATGGTGAGCTTGCCAAAACGGTTCAAGGTTGCGATTTGCTGGAGGAAACTGGTCACTTTCGCCTCTTCTTGAATGTGATTCTTGAAAATAAGCAAGATTCTCTTGAGAGCGTTTCATGTTTGAAAGCCTGTCTATGGGCGGTGGTGAGTGAGCACTGACTGCGACAGGCCCCATTAACATTGACAAACAGGGCCACATTGGCGCTTCGAATCACGGGATCAATTTTTTGGCCGATTCTGGGGTGTTGTCTGCCGTAACAGGTATTGCCTCAGATTCGAAAGTTCTGTCACTACGGGGGTGAGTTCTCTTCATTGGACTACTTCCAATTAACTCTCTTTTATATTTTACCCAGGACGTGCGTATACATCTTGAGCTTGATAGGCCAATCTAGCAAGGGTGTCGAGCTGCTGAAAGAGCTGGGTTGGGATGTTCTTCCATCACCTCAACAGACTCCCGTTGCCTTACCTGTGGATCTGTCCAAGTTATTATGTGTATGCGTCACAAAGGAGATGCACACAATCGTATTGATTTTTTCTTGAGCAGGTCAAACCATGGAAGTTTCAAGGATCTTTAGTTGTAAATAAGTCTCCTCTCAAGTCGCTAGAACCCCTCGATATCATTGAGCAAGATATACTCAAGAACATTGGAATGGTGTCAAATCATATTCTTGCAAAGGCGGCGTCTAGAAACTTAGCCAGGTACATGGTTTTGGTCCGTTATTGCTTTTACTGACGACTTGAATCAGAATTCGCTATGATCATCCTAGTTACTTTACAAAGACAAGCCTTTACGTATCTGTGATGTCGCTTCTCTCGAGGATGCATTACCGTCTCACTGGGCGGAGGTTCATTCAGGAACTCTTTGACAAGTTGGCATTTGATGAGGAAGTCTTTGAAAGGGCATTATCCTTGGAACATTGTGAATGAAAATGTTCGGAAATTATAGGAAATGCAGAGGCCCAGCGCGAACGACGACGACATTGAAGACGAAGAGAACAGTGTGCTGTCTTCGGTGCACATTGCGCCCGACAATGGTCCCTCGCCACTGGGTGTTTCTGAGCGGACGACCACTTTCCGAGCTGACGATGGCACTGCCATTGCGATTCGCCACCGAATGGCAACGCCCATGGAGAGCGTAGGCTTACAGGTGAGCGGCACGGTTTGTGCCTTCCATCCTCCCGTGAAGTATCTCGGCGCGCCGTCCCAGACTCGCAGATTGAATCCCCTTTCCATCGGCGAGAATACAGGTGTGGCCGGGTGCCCTATTGCTTGCCGACTACATCAAATGGAGACCCGCTGAGTTTGAAAACAGGGTGATGCTCGAGATTGGCGCAGGAACGGGCCTTGTTTCCATCTGCGCTGCACAAGTTGGAAGAAAAGTCTATGCTACAGATATCGACTGTGTGGATCCAGGCGCGTCGCCATCCACAGAAAATGAATCCGATAGAGGCAATGGGAATGATAGCCTTGGTATTCTAGAGCTACTTGCCTGCAATTGCCGGGACAACTTGGATAATGAAAGCCGCGTGTCTGTGCGCGTTCTGGATCTAACAGATGAAAGCTTCCCTCTCTTTCACGTCGGCTTTGCCTTGAGCCATGCTGCTTTGACTTACGAAGAACTTCCTGCGCAGAAGTCATCCTTCTCGTTTCGAAAGGAAGATTTGCAGCTGTTTGCAAGCGAATGCACTATTCTATTGGGGGCTGATATCATTTATCTGGATCATGTTACTTTTCACCTTGTCCGAAGATTGCCCATTCTCTTGCTAAAGAAACGCGCTCCAAATCCGGAGTTGAAAGATCAATCACCAGCCAGAAAAAAACACAAGACGTCACCAATTCCATTATGGGAGTCTCGCACCCTTTACCTGGCGTTTGAACGACGCATTCATTTTGTCAAGGACGATTACCGCATCACGGCGCCGGCATGGGATTTCTTTCTTCGAACTGTCGAAGCCATCAACCTTGATTTGTCGGGGCGAATAGGCGACGATGGAACGGACCTGGCAGATGCTTTTCCTGCGGTACAGATTGCCCTTCAACAAATCGAGCTGGGTGAGATGCCACACTGCTTTGAGTATGAGCGCGTGAAGGAGTTAGAGTTGTGGAAAGTGTTTTTAATGTTTGAAGAATCTAAAAAAAGTTGAAGGCGATCGTCAACATTACAACGCTGTTTATCGAGTCCAACACGACGCTCCTCTGGCAGTGTGGGTCTACACGGCAGGAGAGGTGGCAACTTCCCAGCAGGACCAGACTTAGGAGGTGATGCCACCACTGTAGGTTGAGACGTAGCAGTTGACGGTACAGGAGCATCAGCAATGGCAATTGAAGCAGGAATCTAGTTGATAGGAACGGGTGCAGCACGTGGGCCGCACTGCCTCTGCATGCGCGCGTGTAATGAAGATGCGAAGAAATGGTGATTCTGGACCTCCTTGATGGAAAAAAAGTTACAAGATCAAATGCACAAGGTTGAGACCTCACCTAAGAGAACCTTTCCAGGCTATTTTGAGGAGACAGCGTCACCCTTGGCAAGGGACCCGTGGAAGAAGTGGGGTGTGTTGCTGCAGAATGAATTCTGGTCAACACTCACGGCGCCATCAACAAGGACGTGCAGTATTCTGCTGCGTTCAAAAAAGAAATCCTTGTAGAAATTCTTCTTAATAACGAAACAAAAAATCTTCTCATACTACAAAAGGTCCAGCTAAATGATAGGGTTGGATAAAGTGTCGAGGACAGGGGGGCACTTCACTCAAACCGATGTTTGTTGATCATGGAATGGCTAGTTGTCATACCTGCAAACAACCCCCAAAAAACTACTGAGATGTCATTGTAACATTGCTTCCACCGATCGAAACAGATCCAAAAAAGAAAGTCGTCTGAATTGGTAGAAAAACAGCTTTGATTGCGTCTGATTTAGCCAATTACTTCCACGTTCACCATGAAGGGAAGAAACAACAAGCTCACAATAGCTGTTATAAGACTGTTTTTGGTTGACGAATTTGTATTGAAACATGAAGTGAATAGGTGCTGAAGAAAAGTAGACCAAATGACGCACAATAGCAAGACGGGACTCGGATCCGCGATTCCTCTCTTATCTCCACCACCAGCCTTTCGACTTCGCCTCCGCAGCCAGCAAAAGCTGGAACGCGGTTGCATTCAGGGTACCGACCGGAGTGGTACCAACGAAGGGGTCTCCAATGCAGTTCTCAGTTGTCACTTTCAAGGTCATGCCAAACAACTGCTGCAAGGGCATCTCGGGCATTGAATTGATGGCAAATGTGCCCTTGGACTGGCCGTCTGTATCCGTGGTGAAGGTGGAAAGTGTCTTGCAGTCTTTGGCGGTGGGGATGGGACTGGTGGGTGGAAGCTTGGTGAGGAGCCGACAAATGGGTTAGTTTCACAGTCCTGGACTGTTGCATACGTGTCGACGTACCCCAACGGAAACACGGTAAGTTCTTCCAATCTTCAGTCCAGTCACATTGTAAGTGACCACCAACCCCTTTGGAGAATCCACGTTCATACTGAATGCAACCGTTCCCGTCAAGCTTTTCTTCTGGAAGACGGCAATCGCATCCTCCGACGGCATCTCTGCAAACCGTCCCTTCGCAATCACGTTGTCTACACCGCCGCCACTCTGAAACGCCACAACTCCCTGCGCGAGCCGCTTTCCGCTTGCCCCCGTCGGCTGCGTAACGCAGTCGTCCGCGTCCGCGTGGAAGATGACTCCGCGACCAGGGATGTACCCCGCGTGTGTGGGATCCACGAGGCTAAGCTGGGTGCTGCTCCAGCTGGCTGTAGCGCGGCCTCGCGCGTCAGTGGCAATGCTGCCCATGTCGCCAACATGGTGGAGGAGAGAGATGGCGAGTGGGGATGGGGTGTCGTCGGGATTGGGGGTGGGACAGCCATGGGTGTGGTTGAAGGGATTGAAGTGGTCGAACTGCGCGAGACCTGAGTTGTTAGGGGGCCATAGTGAGCGTGTGTTCCGTGTTTTTTGAAGGAGGAGATTTTAATACCCTTTGGACTACTTGTGTCGCCGAATTGATGGAGATGAAAGCCGTGCTTGGAGTTTGGCGGCGCATTCTCGATTGACACGGTGAGAATGACCAACGGGGGATCTTGGGTTGGGTCTTGCCTGAGGGTTAGGGTACCTGTAACGTTAGATCCTTCAGTGGGTCTCAGTACTGCGATTGCAGTCACGACTGTGTCTGGATTCATTGGGGGCAAAGCAAGGGCCGTGTAGGATGCACCACCGCCATTTCCGGTACTGGCGCTGGTGCTGGTGGGGGTCCAGCCTGACGTTGCAGTTGCGGTGATTAAGACAATGTTGAGGTGGTTCCTGTGTAAGGGACGCGTTATGAAATGCGTTTTCAGTGCCAGAGTGTAGTTGCCACACTCACTTGCATTGAAGGATTGTTCTGGACGCGGCATCCTGAATGTACCCCAGCACGTTATCGCTCAAGCATGGAGTGACCAAGTCTTCTAGCTGATCGACGAATGTCTGCATTCAGGTTCAGCTGTTGCGTCAATGTCACGCTTCAACCCTTCATCAATCGAAAATTAAAATCAACCTGCGAGCAAATGCAGGCAAGCCGATCAGCTGTGTACTCCTCTGTTGAGTTCACGCACGGAAACGCAGCCTCGAATGCAGAAAAGGCAGCGTCACACGCGGGCGACAGGGGCGCGTTGTCTCCATCCCGTACGCGAACGGAGAACGCGTGGGTATTTGCTGCGAAAGCGAGCGCGGAAAGAGCAGCGACCCGCATGCTTTCGGGTGACTTTGGGTGGTGAATTCAGGGAGATCGCTCCAAGTTTCTGTGTTTTTTTGTTTTGGGTGGATGAACTCAAGAGGTGGGGTGAGGGTTCTCGGCAGGAGGGGAGCACGGATCACGTGACCCAGTGTTTTTCACTTCACTTTTCTTTATTTTTCTTTTTTCATTATTTTCAACGAAAAGAGGATTACGAAATGGGGTTGTGGAGGGAGGGGCGGGGGAGCGGGGGAGCGCGGTCGAGGTCGAAGGGGCACGCTCGTCAGCGAAAACAAGCACCACGTGATTGCAAATGGGGCCCGTCGAAGTGACTGACCAGACGATCGTTGCGCGCCACGCGGGATCCTCGGTGACAGTATATCTGTTTGGAGCCACCGTCACCTCGTGGACGGTCGCGGGAGCAGAGCGTCTGTTCCTGAGCGGGCTGAGCAAGATGGACGGATCCAAGGCCATCCGCGGCGGAATGTGCGTCTCGTCTCTGCTCGCCCACCCCCCCCCCTTTTCTCGGCTGCTGTAGCGCACCGCGGTCCCCTCGTCTCCGCCGCGCGCGTGGA